>APFE030146115.1:193002-228948 GCA_000404065.3 Pinus taeda
ATATATATATTATTCATTACATTTTGTACTGGTGTAGACTCTTACCAACACGTAGGAACCCACATGTAAGAGGCTAAAACCTCCACTCGTTCTCCAACACCCAATGGAAGAGAGTTACAACCCTCAAATCTCATTTACCGGCTCCTACCTCCTCATTGAACACTCCAACCTTTAGTAGCTTGTTGAACACATTTTAGAATGTTTCACATGGGATCCACCTCTCTCAAACAAACATCAAACACTGTAGGCCACCTTTCATCAACGTTTCACGCTGGACCCACATCAACAATAATCCCTAACCAATATAGGGCCAATCTAAATACAAAATAACAAAATATTAATACAATCACTGAATCATCGTTGAATACCAACTGAATTATTGAAGCAACTAAAACACTAAATAATGGATCAATATTGAATCATCATAAGCATATCATACCAATGGACAATGAACCATCATTGTATCAAGCCATAAATCAATCCACTGAATAGAAAATCATATATCAAGATAATATCCACACTTTCATCAACAAAGAAGTAATTTTCAATCATTATAGACCTTGATAAAATGTACTTCATAAATTATACATGAGTGTTCTGAGGCATACCTGTGTATATATGTGCTTCCTATAAATACAGCCTACATATAGATCTCAAACCATTGAATGTTAAAACTGAATCACTGCATCAGTCACTGAGTTACTAACATACTGAGTCACAAAAGAAACTTAATCATAGATCAATATCTTGTAGCATCATCAATATTCCAAATCACAATAAAATAATACCATTCAACACTTCCATATATAGACTATGTTTATCAAGACATCATTGACAGAAAACAAAAAATAGAACATACATCATCAGCTTTCATCATTATGTAGTATTTCAAATCCTAGTACATATACATGACCTCCATAAATCAGATCTATGTGTGTACACAATTAGCATGCATAATACCCGTGCATGTATACCAAAATACTGAATAAATATCACAAAAACCTATACATGAGAATACTAAACTAGATCTACATATGTACACTATCTTCCTAAAGAAACTAGCATATAGAGCTTAAACTATTGAACCATATTCGCTACAAATCACAAAATATCTTTTGCAAATTTTACCATCAAAAAACAGATCACCTCAAATGCATTTAAACAGATCTTGCATCATTATATATTCAAACATAAACAAATCATTCAAGTATAACCATTAGTACTCTATAACAACGCTAAAAAAAATTCATGTAAAAAAATATAAGACCAAGGTCATGGGACACATATTTAAGCCGAATGTTACAGAAACCATCCTAGCGGGTGTTCACTCTGGTTATTATAGCTAAAGGAAATTGACAAATGAAATGGAAAAGGCTTTGAAAAGGTAAAGTGGCTATTAGTGGCATTTTATTTATGAAAATAAAGGAAATCATGAGAAAAGGGAGGTGAAAGGTCACAAGTTGCATGTGAAGAGGAAATTGAAGGAAAATAATGGAAAAGGAAGAAAATATAGGCCTCATTAATAGAAAGGATTCTGAGAATCAGTTGACAAGATTTTGACAGTTTTTGGGTGGAGCTATCTCCCCATTTTCTCTTTGATACACTTAGAGCACTCTTGGATAACTCTCGAATTAGATCAAGGAAAGGAAAGGAAGGACAAAGTAGGTGAAAGGAAGGAAATATCAAGAAAGGAAGAGCAGGATCAAATGACTAAAAGAGGATTACTTGCAGGTATTGATTTGCATTTGTGATTTCCTTGCTAGATTTGGAATGCATGGAACATGCATGTGTGTATTTGGTTCTCTTATCATCATTGGCATGGGTATTGCTAGGCGTGACAGTGATTTTCAGCCTTATCTTCCCATTTCTAGATAGTCATGGAGTGATGGTTTCTCTTTTATTTGGTTAAGCTAGATTTCCAGATCGTTTTGAAATTGAGTGAGGTGGTCTCTGATGAATAAAAAAGGCCTACGAATCTCTAGAGCCAAGAAGGTGAGATTGTGGTAAAGACAGATTTTTTGTACCTCGATGGGCCTAGGAATTCTCGAACGGTGAATGTTGGGACATATGATAAAGCCTATAGGTTTTTTCCCCTGATCATGCCTAGGAACCCTTGACTAGTGAATGGTGGGATATATGTTGAAGCCTAGAGATTAGGAGATAGGAAAATTCCCCATGGTGTAGCTGGCGAGATATAGAGGCGTCATTGCTTATTTATGGCCTAGTGATTCAATGGGGATTCCCATAAATCCTAAGGAAACTTGGTTGGTTTTTTTGTGAATCCCACATTCATGCTTGGAATATGGAATGAGGGTGATTGGCTGAGAGAAATATTTGGTTCAGCCCAATCTATGGTCAAGTGGTACATAGAAGTCCCTGGCTTGGTTGTCTTTCACAGATGATAACAAGAGCTCATTCACTCTTGTGTTCTATGTGTAAATGTTCTTGTTAATATGTGGTTTTTATGGTTCTACTATCCTTGTTACTATGTTGGTTACATGTTGGTTATAAGCATGGTTTATGAGATACCTTGGTTATGGATCTCATCATATTTTGATTAGGAAATGAATGAACGATGAATGTATGACCTAATAGATGTTATTTCACCTATTATGAGAAGGCACTAGACCTTGTTAGTGATTTTAAGATAAATATTAGACCCCTGTGTTCATATGTGTATTTATGACCAGCAGATTCCATGTTCATGATATGTTTGATGGAATGTATGTCATGGACAAGAATTGTTATGTGAATTTATTGTCTAATATTTGTATGGAAGAATTTTTCCTTGTGTCATTCATGGTTATGGAAAGTTTCATTATGTTCTGGGTAGAGGTTTGGATCCTAGACTAAAAAGTAGCTTAAATCTAGTGATCACAAGCACAAAACTAGATGAAAAAGACTGTGGTTTCTCCCTTGTAGGCATCATGCATGCAACTAGAGGATTTCATTCAAAATCAAACAGTGTTTTCCCAATGTTTGGGAGATTAGGGCACTAAAAAGAAAGGTTTAATTCAAGGTCTAGGCACGTGGAAGGGTGGTTTATCCCTTGGGAGTCATACAAAACCTAGTAGGGAAGTCACTAAGGGTTTTGGCTTATCGATTCCACTTCCTTAAGGTGACCTAGGAGGTTGAATCATATCATATTAAATATTCATCCCATGTTTATCCTGGTAGGTCAGTAACTTGGGTAAATGTGGGAGGAGGGCATTAGAGAGTGGTATCAAAGCATGGTTCAACACTTGGACTAGATGGGTGGAATGTGTTTGTCATGCATGCATGTAAGTTGTATATGTTCTTGTTATGTATGCATGAGAGTTTTCATTGTTATAGTTGTTTTTCCATGTAGGAGTTGATGATGATGTTGCTGGGATTCTTCAACCATGAATGCATGTTATTTTTATATGATTTTTTTATGCATGTGAGTCTCTATATGTTTTAATGCATGCATTGCCATGGTTATAGTTATGCATGTATAGTAGGTAAAACATGGATTGTGAGGTCATTGAATGTAGTTTGTGATGGCCTAGATGTAGGTGTAATGGAAAATCATTCAAATCCAGTAGCGATTTCTGGAAATTTAGGTGGAACTTCTTCTTGGTTTTCCTTTGGAGTATCAGCCATCTACCTCCAAACTTGGCTATCCTACTAAATTAGCAGAATTGTATTTATTTTAACCAAAATATGATAACCTTTTAATTTCCATTGGAATTAAAAGGAAGTTTATATTTTGGTTAATTCCTTATTACGTACGCCTTTCCCACAAATATTATCGTGCTAACTCTCTACCATTGATCTTTCCTTTCAATCTGACAGTTGTTGGTTCCCCCAATAAACAAAACTAATCGGTGATCCTCCACCATTGATCAAAGCACATTTGATCCAGTGGTTAACAACAATATCGGACGGGAATCTTGCGCAATGTTTACCCACCTTATAAAGTGGTTTTCTCTCTCCACCTGAGTGCTATGTGTCTGTCAATAAACAGAATCGCTTGGAATTTCAAAAGACCACTTACTGCTTTTTCTTCACCCAATAAATAGCTTTGCTAATAAAACTGCCTTTATTCCTTGACTATCACATGAGCTTATTGGCACGCGATGACCATTAGATCTATTGGATCTGTATATCAGACAATTCGAGACTCCTTTGGTTTAACATAATTTTGTTAGGGTTTTTTGTTCTGTGTTCTGTCAAACTTAACTCTTCCGCTACATTTGACCTGTCTCCACCCTTATTCTCCAATGTTCTTAGAATATAACCAAGTTATATCAAAACACAGAAATGCAAGATTTATCATATAGAATAGACCTTACACATTCTAATTCAATAGCCAAACTACAAATCAACATAACTCAGAGATATTTCGAAGGAATACAATGCCTCCAGGATTGACCAATTATACACAAATACATCGAGATACAACTTTTGTAACTTAATATTATATGGCCTAATCAAGCCAAATCATTCAAAATCCCCTTGCAATCATTCATAACTTACATAAATACCATTTCATTCCAACAATCAAATCCTTAATCAATTTATCGAATCTATCTAATCTTAGACATTACCTAATTTGGTTGATATTCTCCTCAAAAATCTTATATGAACGTAAACAACTTGAATTAATTATAAAATCACTAAATCCCTAAATCTTAGCTCAAATACTATCTAGAAAACTTGTAAATTGATAGCTAAAGGATCCCACTCCTTTGCTTGTAAACTTTTTTTGTATTTTTGGAATAAATTTGAAGCCTTTTGTCTTCAAGCCTCATGCTCCTGCATCAGACTTCTAAGGAAAAAAATCTTCATGAGCTCCTATCCATGAGCTCTTCTGTAGAACTACCCAACTTCTGTAGCATGTCATCTGTCATCCAAGTAGCTTCAGCTATTGGTTGATCCTTCCATTTGACCAAATACTGAAAATACTCTCATCCTCTTGTCTTCTTCAACAATTTCTTGTCCAAAATCCTCTCTGGATTTAATTCTTTTTCTATAGGTAACTATTTCACCCAATCAATCTCTTTTTCTTCTTGATCCTCTGATGTTTCATCTACATTTCCAATTTAATATCTATACAAATTAGCAACATTGAAAATTGGAGATATTCCAATATCAGGGGGTAATTCAATTTCATATGCAGTTGTAGACAATTTCCTCAAGACTCTGCATGGTCCAATTTTCTTAAACTTTATCTTGTTATACTCCCTTTTTGGAAATCTTTCCCTCCTCAGGTGTGCCAAAACCAAATCTCCAACTTCAAAATTAACTTCCCTTTTCTTCAAATCTACTCTACTATTATATTTTATGTTGCTGCCATGTAATTGTTGTTTTACCTGTTCATGTATTCCTTGAGCTTCTGTAGCAAAATATTCCCCTTTAGCACTTCTCATTTCAACTTTTCCCAAGTCTCTCAATTCAGACACTCCCCTTGGGTTCATTCCATAAGCTATATGGAATGGACTCTGCCCTGTACACCTATTAAGAGAATCATTATAAACATATTTTTCCTATGCCAATACTTGATCCCACTATTTTGGATGTTCACCTGCAAGACTTCTAAGAAGATTACCCAAGCTTCTGCTTACCACTTCAGTCTGTCCATCAATCTGACGATGATAATCAGAACTGAAACTTAGTTTAGTTCCAAGCTTCTTCCACAATGTCATGAAGAAATTTCCAACAAATCTAGTGTCGCAGTCTGAAACAATGCTCTTAGGTAACCCATGTAATCTTACATTTTCCTTAAAAAACAAATTAGCAATATGAGTAGTAAAACTGGTTTTATAACATGGAATAAAATGTGCCATTTTTCAAAATCTGTCAATTACTACATAAATTGAATCATGTCCCCTTTGAGTTTTCGGTAAACTAAAAACAAAGTCCATACTTACCATATCCCAAGGCCTATCTGGAATAGGCAATGGAACATACAAACCTCTGTTTTGGCTCCTTCCCTTTGCATACTGACGAACTTTACAATTTTTCACATACTTTCCTGCTTCACCTCTCATCTTTGGCCAAAAATAAAACTGGTTCAACTGCTCATAAGTCTTGTCTACACCAAAATTTCCTCCCAGTCCACCATTATGTTTCTCCTTAATCAAATTTTCTCTCATAGAACAATTTGGTATGCACAGTTGATTTCTTTTAAACAACAATCCCTTTTGCCGGAAATAATCCAGTCACTTGCTTCTATCTAACAAAACAAGATTTCTACAAGCTTCAAATTCCTCTTTAAAATCTATATCTTTCTCATATAACTCTTTAAGAAAATCAAAACCCAACACTTGAATTTGACTTTCTTGAACTAAAATGTTTTTTCTACTTAAGGCATCTACTACTTAGTTTGATTGACCAGTTATATGTTTTAACACAAAATTAAAACTTTGAAGGTATTCTACCCATTTTGCATGCTTCTCGTTAAGCTTTGAATGTTGCATAATGTACTGTAATGCATGTTTATCTGAATGTAGTATGAACTCCTTAGACATCAAGTAATGTCTCCACTTTTTCAAAGATTACACCACTCCATAAAACTCCTTGTCATAAGAAGAATATTTCTTCTTTGACTCATTCAACTTTTCACTAAAATAAGCTACCGGCCTATCCTCCTGACTCAAAACAGCTCTAATGGCTTCTCCACTGGCATCACACCTCACTTGAAAAGGTTTATTAAAATCAGGCAAAATCAAAATAGGTTTCTCAATAATCGTTTTCTTCAACAGCTAGAAGTTCTTTTCTGCTTCAACAATCCATTTAAATGGTCGCTTGTCCTTATTTATTGTGTGAATAATTGAAGCATTAATCTTACTAAAATTCTGTATGAATTTCCTGTAAAAACTAGCATGACTGTGAGAACTTCTTACCTCAAAGACACTTCTTGATGAAGGCCACTCTATGATTGCTTTTATCTTCTATAGATCCATCTTTAATCCCTCAGCAAAAATAACAAATCCCAAATATACCAACTCCTCCTTCATGAATGAACATTTCTTTAAATTTATTAGTAACTTTTCTTGTTGTATCCTCTGTAAGACATAATTCAGATGTCTCACATGTTCCTCTTTTGATCTGTTGTAAACTAATATATCATCTAGATATATTATTACAAATTTACCAATAAACTCTCTCAAAAATTCATTCATGAGCCTCATAAATGTACTAGGGGCATTTGACAATCCAAAAGACATTACCATCCATTCATTCAATCCTTCATTGGTTTTAAAAGTATTTTTCCACTCATCTCCCTCTCTAATTCTGATTTGATGATAACCACATTTTAAATCTAATCTTATAAAATACCTAGCTCCACTCGAACAATCCATCAAATCTTCGATTCTAGGTAAAGGAAATCTGTACCTGATTGTTATCTTATTGATTGCTCTTGAATTAGTGCACATTCTCTAGCCTCCATCATTCTTTGGGCTCAACACTGTGGGCACTGCACAAGGACTCAAACTTTCTCTAATTAGTCCCTTGTCTAATAGTTCCTGAACATGTTTCCTGATCTCTTCATTCTCTATGTGAGTCTCCTATAAGCTGCTTTATTAGGTAGATTTGCTCCTGGAATTAAATCTATGTGATGACTGATTTTTCTAATAGGTGGTAACTCATCAGGTAAATCATCTACAATGATATCACAATATTTGTCCAGCATCTCTTGAATTTCAATTGGTAATCATAAACTTTTGTGGAAGCAATTATTACCTTGGGTTTGCAAACCAATGAAAACCTTACCTCATCTTCTTCCATCTGCTGCAAGTATTCCTTTCCACTCAGCAAAAGGGTCTTTGGATCAGGTTTCTTTGATGTATCTTCTTCTTCTATTGGCAGCAATGTATGATTGACACCATCTTTGCTAAATTTGTATGTGTTCTTCTTTCCATCATGCATAGCTCCTCTGTCATACTGCCAAGGTCTACCCAACAATATATGACAAACATCCATAGGCATCACATCACACAAAATTTTGTCTCTATATTTACCTAACTACAACTCAACTTCACATTGCTCATTCACTACCAACTGATATCCCTTTTGAAGCCATGACACTTTGTAAGGTGTTGGATGTTTCTTTGTTTTCAACTTCAACTTCTCCAACACTTCCGTGGAGACCAAATTATCTGTACTACCATTATCTATTATCATCTGACAACACTTCCCTTGAACCTTACACACAGTTCTAAACAAGGCTTTTCTCTGTGCTGGTTCAAAAATTTCTTTAGTTGGTTTTAACAAAACTTGATTGACTACCAAAGATTCCCCTTTCTCTGGTACATTCTCTTCTTCTATTACCTTTGTTGCTTCCTCTTCAGTTTTTGCAACAATTTCATTCCTCTAATTCATTCCTATATTTTCTGGGAACTCATAAGCTCTGTGTCCTAGCTTGTTACATATGTAACATCTGATTTCTCTTCCTCTACCTCTACCTTGTCATCCTCTGTAAAAACTCCCTCTGCCACTTGCATCACCTCCTAGGGTTGCATGTTGACTTGAGCTACTACTAGCTCCATCTCTTGGTGTTGTAGACCTTCCTCTACCACCTTGACTTCCCCTTCCTTGGAAAGTATATCTATTTCTAGAAGACTACTTCCTCATGAGTTTTTCTTCAGCCTTCGATGCCATCTGATAAGACTCTTCTACTATTCTTGGAGAGAGTACACTTATCTCATCTTGGATGTCCATTCTAAGACCATTCACATATCTTACAACCTTCTCATCTGGATCTTGGAATTGTCCTGCTCTTATACTTACTTTGTAGAATTCCTCTATTTATTTTTTTACTATCATAGACCTCTGCCTAAGATTATTCATCTATCTAGATAATGTTTGTTGATAGTTGCTTGGAAAAAACTTACTTTCCAGTTTTTCCACCATGCTATTCCAATTCTTAATTGGTTATTTACCAAGTGTTCTTCTTTATGCCTGCACTCCATCCCACCAAAGTGTTGCATGTCCCTTCTGTTTTGTGATAGAAAACTTCACCTTCTTTCCTTCTTCTGTTTCTTCATAATCGAAGAATTTCTCCATGTCATTTATCCAGTCTATCAATTCCTCAGGGCTTAAGCTTCCGGTGTAGACTGAAACTTCAAGTCTAGGATTAGATGTGGATCTCAATACTAACTTAAAGAATATCATTTCAGGAGTTACATCTATAGGTTCTTATTCTTCTACAACTTCAACTTCAGGTTCACTGACATCTCTAGCATCTGCATCTCTTCCCATTCCGATTTCTTCCAACCTCGCTTGCATCTGTTGCATAGCTTCCAACACTTCAACATTTGCAATTGGTCTTCCTCCTCTTCGACCACCACCTCTTCCTCCAACTCTGAAAGCCATGTTGGATTTCTTTTATTGATCCTTGAGATCCTGTTCAATATCAATAGGCTTCTATGATACCAAAAATGGTGGCCTGGATGCAGGTGTAATGGACAATCGTTCAATTCCAGTAACGATTTTTGCAAGTTCAGGCAGAACTTCTTCTTGGCTTTCCTTTGGAGTATCAGTCGTCTACCTCCTGTCATGTGGAAAGAGTTATTTTTGCTGACAAAACTAACCTCCCTAGGAGTCTAAGACTCTCTAGTGACAAACAAGACAATTAAGAGAAATCCTTCTCTAAACATACATTATTCTATGAGAAACCAAGTGTTTTTCGATCCCACCTCAAGTCCAACGCTTGTTGCAGCAGTCCAGCCTCGTCGATCCAGATGAGCTCCTCCTTCACTTTGAAACCTGCATACACTAACAATCAAACGATTACATAACACCTGAATATTCCATAAAGAAAAGCATATTCAACATATAGACCAAGGAGTATATGAAACGATTAATTAACAACAAATCATTGAGAAGAATGGACTTATTTGTATTAAGGAAACAAAAAAGAAACCATTACAACCTAAGCCTTGGTGTTGTGCAAGTTCCTCCCAGGGTCCAGCAAGAGTTTTCCTCTACTTTGACAAGCTCACCCACTTCCAAATGAAACAAGAAAGGATAGTTTTCTCTCCTTATAAGCTTATAATGGAAGTCCTAATTCCAGCAGCATCTACCCTTTGGAATGTTCAGCTTTCAACCTCCCCTCCTCTGGCCCAAGGCCTGTATTTATAGTGTTCTAGAGGAAGTTATTCAGTTCCAACATCAATGGGATACTCTCTCTTTAGGATGGGGTAGCTCCACTCTTGATGGGATAAGTTCCTCTATCATAGGGATGCATGAACCATCTGGAGGCTCTCAATACACGTCAAACAATCTTCTAGAATGCTCTAGAAGTGAACAAAAGTAACTTTTTTAAGATGAAACTCGCACCTTTTGACCTTTACAGGAGTACGCACCCATCCCTTGACTTACAGAGCGTACAAGTACGTCAGGTACAATGAGCTTGGGATGCGTACATGCAGGCAAGGTAGAGAGAACCTGCGTACCCAGAGATAAACATGATTTTTATTAACTTTCTCTCTTTTTTGAAGTTTGACATGGAGAGCAGAGGTATAAGGCTTGACAAGGAGGATAATATGACTATTGATGGAGCCATATTAACTGCAAATAGTCATGGTGACAAATTTCAGTGTAACACCTCCAAACTTGGCTATCCTGCTAAATTAGTAGAACTATATTTATTTTAACCAAAATATGATAGCCTTTTAATTTCCACGGAATTAAAAAGGAGTTTAAATCTTAGTTAATTCCTTATCGCATCTACCTTTCCCACAAATATTATTGCACTAACTCTCTGTTGTTGATCTTACCTTTCAATCTGACAGTTCCTGGTTCCCCCAATCAACAAAACTAATCAGTGTTCCTCTACCGTTCATCAAAGCACATTTGATCCAATGGTTAGCAACGATATCGGACGGGAATCTTGCGCAATTTTTACCCACCCGATAAAGTGGTTTTCTCTCTCCACCTGAGTGCTACATGTCGGTCAATAAATGAAATCGCTTGGAATTTCAAAATACCACTTACCACTTTTTCTTCACCTAATAAATAGCTTCGCTAATAAAACTAACTTTCTTCCTTGAATATTGAACGAGCTTATTGGTGCGCGATGACCGTTAGATATATTGGATCTGTAGATTGGACGGTTCGAGACTCCTTTGGGTTAACACAATTTTGTCAAGGTTTCTTGTTCTCTATTCTCTCAAACTTAACACTTCCACTACATTTGACCTGTCTCCACCCTTATTCTCCAATGTTTTTAGAACATAACCAAGTTATCTCAAAACACAGAAACACAATATTTATCATATTTTACAGACCTTACACATTCTAATTCAAAAGCCAAACTGCAAATCAACAGAACTCAGAGATATTTTGAAGGAATACAACGCCTCCGGGATTGACCAATTATACACAAATACGCCGAGATACAGTTTTTGTAACTTAATATTATACAGCCTAATCAAGCCAAATCAGTGAAAAGCCCCTTACAATAATTTAGAACTTACATAAGTACCATTTCATTCGAACAATCAGACCCTTAATCAATGTATTGAATCTATCTAATCTGGACAATAACTAATTTGGTTGATATTCTCCTCGAAAATCTTAACTGAATCTAAATAGCTTGAATTAATTATAAAATCACTCTATCCCTAAATCCTAGCTCAAATCCTATCTAGAAAACTTATAAATTGATAGCTAAAGGATCCCACTCCTTTGCTTGTAAACTTTTTTTGTATTTTTGGAATAAATTTGAAGCCTTTTGTCTTCAAGCCTCATGCTCCTACATCAGTTTGTGTCATCATCATGTTGTTGTTTGTTATGATGCTAATCTGTTCACTGAGATAGAGCAAGAGATACAAATCATCAAAGTGAGGTTGTAACACTTGACCTCAGGGTAAGAGAAAATATTCATATAGGTTTGTATGGTGGGTATGCCGGTTTGTTGGCTAATGGTATTTATAAGAATTAGGGAATTTAGATGTCTGTTAGTATATGGTTATTGTGGTTACATATATGATAGATGTTAGTTAATTAGTGTGGTTATGTTCATATGCGTTGGATAGTCATGAATGATAGTAACTTGTTGTTGTAGGCATTGTGGTCATATGCATGATGGGTATGGTTATTGTGTTAAGCTATTGACGGTATGTGTACCATGCTAATCTAGATTTCCTTGTACAAATAGTTATCATCATGATATTTAGGTATGAGTCGAAATATTTTTTATATTGTGTTGTCCTAATCTAGAAGGACTATGAAAATGAGATTGTTATGCATGAAAGACAATTGTTTATGAGCTTATGATGTGAACGTATTAGCTAGTTACTATCATGGGTATCATGACCTTGTTTATATTTGATTTTATGTGTTCTGAAGTTATATCATGTTAATGTGGATTGATTGTGCAAACAAAATAGCCTCCCCTGAGATACATTAAGGTATGAGTTTGCTTATGTCATCTATTTCGTATTTGAATGTTGTATTATGTCGTTTATTTGACGTTTGAGTGTTTGGTGTCTATTATGTCGTCTATCTTTTTTCTGAATGATTAATTACTTGCATGATATGAGTATGTGCCTATATGATTTCTAGAAGGAATGATCTTTCTCAAGATGGTTGTACTAATGTACTATGTGCTGAGACAACTAATATGTGCTTGAGTGTAGGTAAGTACTAGTTATAGTATTAAGATTAATAATTGTGAGTTGACTATTGATTTGTCATGGTTTTTAGTCTTGGTAGAAGATAATTAATAGACATGATGTATTGATCTTGGAACATGGGATTGACATGTGTGAACAGTTCCAGGGAAACATGCTTTCTAATAACATTACAAGGTAATAGTTGATTTTTTTATGTGACTAACAGTTGGGTGATGTGATAGGGCATAGTAAAATTCATGTGCGGCAAGGTAAAAGGTAAAAGAAAGGAATTGGGTGATAATTCCTTTGTCTATATTTGGGAACTGCAATTCCAAATGAATGAGTGCTTCGCATGAATACATGAAGTCTTATTATCCTTCATTTTTCTGACATTATGTTGATATGTGTTATATTTATTTACATGTTTTTGACGGGTATAAAATTTAGTTTCCAGTTATGGCTGTATCCATTAAGGAATTGGAGCCCCTTGAGAGATGGTATGTATGTGTTAAGTTACAAGGAAATATGCTTGGCACAATAATATAAGGTAAATAGGATTATGTTATGTTTATTTATTCACTGATAATTATATGTTTATGGAAGTACGATGTAGGGGATTGCATGGTAAAAGAGACTACCATGAAATCTTGAAGAAGGCTCAAGTTGAATTTCCCTTGGAGGCATTGGGAACCCATCGAGTTGAGTCATTGTGTTTGTTGGGAGTTTTGTTCCTTCGATATTTTCTTATTTTTTTGAGTTGATTTATGGGTTTTGTGTGCATCTTGTGCAAGGCCTTGCCACTTTGTTTTTGGTGTTGTGTTGCTATTAGTGTTTCATGGTTTTCTTCATGTTTGTTTCTTATTCTTGCCTTTATGTTTTGAGGGTCTTGGAAATTGGTTGGGAAAGAGGAATTTAATGTAGCTCGGGAAGAGATATATAAAACCCAACAAGTGATGTCAAGCCTAGATGAAGGTTAGTGCATGTATAAGGGAAATTGAAGGCAATAGTGTGACATATAGTTGGATTGGTTGGGTCCATTGATGTAAATGGATGATGGTAGGACAATCATGAGAAAAGTAATTAGGAAAGGTAAAGTAAATGGATTTGAGGTGTCAGATGCCTTGGCTAAGTTGGGAACTATTGTTCTCAATGTTGTGCATGTTGTGCATGGATAAAGGGAGTTCTCTTAAACTTGACCTTCTGTTATTTGGTAATAATGTTGATTTCTATATATGTATACATGTATGCATGTATGCCATTGTCTAACAGGGTCGTTAGAAATCATGATTGTTTAATGCTAATGTTTATATGTATATATGTATGTATGTATGTCATTGTGTGATAGGATCACGATTATTTTATGATAATGTTTATATATCTGTATGTACATATGTATCTATGTCACTACATGACAGGGTTGTTAGGGATCATTCTTGAGGAAGAATGATTGCTTATGCAGGATAACAACATGAAAGAGGTTCCTGGTCTTATGGGGAATTAAGTTGGAATAGTAGTCTTCAAAAATATATGAGGTTAGTATCACATGGTCATGAGTTGATATTATGTGATTATTCTATGTCTATGTTATGGGAAAACTATGCTGAGGGATACATCAGCAGAATGAAAGCAGTATGATTTGTCACATGTTGGGACAAGCATGGATAAGACAATAGAAGCAAGGTCATTTGGAAAGGATAGTGTTGTCTTAGGATGTGTAGTACTGGTGTTGTGTACATGTAGAATATGTAGTATTACGTACATATGATGTTGTGTGCCTATTGTATATATGGTGTTGTGTGTATATTTCATATGTAGTGATGGGTATAGATGGTACTATGTACATGTTGGATATGTAGTGTTGTGTACATATCATAATATGTGCATGTTGTATATGTCATGTTGTGTGCATATGGTTTTGTGTGCATGTTGGATGTATGGTGTTGTTTACATATGGTTCTATGTACATATTGTATATGCAATGTTGTGTGCATGTTGTATGTTATGAAACCATCTCACAAAAAGATAGAAAAGATATATCAATGCCTTATAAATAAGCCTCTTCGAGGGGGAAACCTCCTTTAAATACACAAATGAACAATTTTTGGATGGTACAAATGAAAATACTTCCTTTCTATATATAGGAGTCTAAGGGGTCATAATATAATCAAAGCCGACATAACAATAATAATGTAAGTGAACAATAATAACAATAGTGGGCTTCTATGGGGTACAATAACAACAATATGGGGACTATATGGGCACAAAAATATAACAAGGGGTTTGTACTAATAAAAGTAATGGGTCACACTAGTAGTATAGGGACCTAACATGCCCCTCTCCTTCAAAAATTCGTGTCCTCAATGCTTGAGTAGTTCATGATGATCCTGTAAAAAATTCTTGTCCTCCCATGTGGAATCTTCAGCTGGTAAGTTCTTCCACTTGATGAGATACTCTAAAACTGATTTATTTTATAGCTCTCGGGTTCTTGTTTTTGTGACTGCTCCAAGCTCCAATATGATTTTTCCTTCATCATAAGGTTCTAGCAATATTTCTTGAACTAGGAACTTATGCAACTTTTGAATGAGTGGCCACACTTCTTCATCCTTCTTCCATTCATACCTTGTTTCGTTTATCCAATCTAGTTCGATAATAGAAATGGCACACAACAATGCTTCCATATCCTCATCCTTACTTGAGAGTGCATATGCCACAACATTTTGCTTCCATTTTTTGTAGATGATTTCAAAGTCATAACCCAACATCTTTGTCACCCATTTCTTGTTTTTCTTCAGAGGATGATTTTCGTTCTAAAAAGTATTTAATACTATCATGCTCTGTTTCTACCTTGAAGTGTCTTCCCATTAAGTAAGGTCGCATTTCTTAAGTGCGTGTATTATTGCCAATATTTCCTTCTCATAAATAGCTTTCTTGATGGACATTTGTTTGTATGTATGTAACCATAAAAACACCCAACCACCTACATCAAAACTTCTTTTATTGTGATGTTGATTTGCTTGTTGTTTCATTCGATTCTTCACCAAAGTGGTGTTATCCTTTAAAAGTTGGAGAACTTTTTGTTGATTTTCAATGTGATCTTTCACTGCTTGAATCTTTTTCTTCTTGATATGTCTTTCTATATTTAGAGTTTGAGGAGTGGTAATTTCTTCTAGTGCATTACAAGATATTGTCGGATTCATTTCTTGATGCTCTATGTGATCTTTCATTTCTTGAACATTTTTCTTCTTGATATGTCCTTCTATCTTGATAGTTTGAGGAGTAGTAATTCTAGCCATTGCATTACAAGATATGATTGGAATCATTTCTTCTTTCTTGATGTGGTCTTTCACTTCTTGAAACTTTTTCTTCTTGATATGTTCTTCTATCTTAAGAGTTTGAGGAGTAGTAATTATTTCCGATGCTTTACAAGATGTGGTCGGATTCATTTCTTCTTTCTCTGGGGTTGGTTCCTGGTGTATATACTCTTCTTTTGATGTTTCTTGATCCTTTTCTTCCTCCTCTTCATAATCTATGTAAAATCATTTCTTCTCATCACACTTATGACCTTTAGTGCATTTTCCATCACAATTGTAACAAAGTCCTTTTTCTCCTTTTTCTTCCAATTGTTGTGGTGTCACCCTTGTAGGTTGTGGAAGGATATGATAAATAACACTTCCATGTTTATAGTTGTGAAGGGTAGAATTCCTTGTTTCCATAAATTTTATTTCCACTTCTCTTGCCAACCTAAATGCCTTATCCAATGAATCAGTTTCCCAAAGACGAACCTCATGTTGAATGTTATCCTTTAAATTCCCTATGGAGACATCAATCCTCTGCTTCTCTAGAATATCATTTTCCCTTATATTCAATTTTTGAAAGTCCTCAATATGCTCTGCCATTGAACACTTTTGTTTGAGATTTATAAATTGGCTAAAGAAGGTGTTTCTCTTTGTATCCTCATAATGTGTTATCATTTCCTCCGTGAAAATTTACCACGTGACAAGTGGTTTACGAGAAAAAAGCCCTTTATATTTGGTTCTAAATAATTAGATGCAATACATACCTTTTGTAATAGTGGTACACCATGTAGATCAAAATATTTCTCCATCTGTAGTATCCAATTCACCGAATCCTTGCCATCAAACTTCCTCATCTCGCTTATTATTTATTTTAGGATCTCGATCTTCAAACGACTGTAACTCTGTAATTTCAGATCCTTCAATTCTGAAATCATGACCTGAAGTAGTCCTTTGTGTCCTCTTTCCAATGCCACCAGTCTGATCTAAATTGGATTCTCCAAGAAAGAGTTACGCAAAATCTCCCAAGATGGCTGGAGTATACACCTTTTAAGAAGAGAAAACTTGTATGAAATGCCACGTGTCACTATTTTGACGTTTGGATCTGAAAAATAGACACAGGAAACTAAATTTTGTCCTCTTTCAGTAACCTCTTACAAAAATTCAATCTGATGCTCAGAGTTAAAGCTATGACGATTTTCCCAAGGTGACCTGTTTGGAATGTAATTTGGGGGTCTTCCAAAACCCTAACTCCTTAGATTATATCTCCAAAAATATAGCGACATAGGATCTGAAATTCAGAGCCGAGGTTCAGACAAATTTCTTCTCAAATGGGTTTTTTTTAGCTTCTAAAACTTCATAGTGAAAGAGCTATAGTGAAAAATCCATGATGACCTATTTTAGAGGAAATTCTGGAGCTTGCAAAAACCGTAACTTCCTCAGATCATATCTCCAAAAATATAGCACGAAAAGATCTGAAATTTGGACGTGTGGTTTTGACCTATTTCTTCTCAAATGGATTTTTTTGTAGCTTCTAAAACTTCATAGCAAAAACATTGTAACGAAAATTCCACGATGGCATATTTGGGGCAGGGAAACCCTAGAATCCACAGCTCTGATACCAAATGTTATGAAACCAACTCACAAAAGGTTAGAAAAGATAGATAAACACCTTAGAAATAAGCCTCTTCGAGGGGGAAACCTACTTTACATACACAAATGAACAATTCTTGGATTATACAAATGAAAAGACTTACTTTCTATATATAAGAGTGTAAAGGGTCATAATATAATCAAATCCGACATAAAAATAATAATGTAAGGGAACAATAATAACAATAGTGGGCTTTTATGGGGAACCATATTAACAATATGGGGACTACATGGGCACAACAATATAATAAGGGGGTTTTGCTAATAACAATAAGGGGTTACACTAGTAGTATAGGGACCTAACATTGTACATATGGTGCTATGTACATATGGTGTTGTGTGCATGCTTGTACATGTGATGTTGTGTGCATGTCGTGTTGTGTACATGTTGTACATGTGGTGTTGCAAGCAGGTGTTGTTTTGTACATGTCATCCATGTAGTGCTATGTACATGTGGTGTCGTGTACATGTAGTGCGTCTGGTGTTGTGTAGATGTGGTGTTGTGCACATGTTGTACAGGTGGTGTGGTGTGCATGTGGTGGATGTGTTGCTGTGTAGATGTGGTGTTGTGTACATGTTGTATAAGTGGTGTGGTGTACATGTAGCGTTGTGTGCATATTGTGTAGTTGGTGCCATGTATATGTGGTTTTGTGTACATTATGTGCAAGTCATGATGTATATCAAGTGTAGGTGTATGTATGTGGTTTGTTGTAAACCGAGTATAGGTGTATGTATGTGGTTTGTTGTAAACCGAGTATAGGTGTATATATTGTGATGTGATGTACACCAGATGTAGGTGTGCATGTTGTGTAGTATGTCGGATGTAGGTGTATGCATTGTGTGGTGTCATACGCTGTGTGTGGATGTATTGGTTGTGATGTAGAAAAAAGGAAAAAGGAACTGGGTGTTTTCTGGGTGTGGCAACAAATTTGGTGTGAATACAAAAAGTAAAAAGGATAAAGGTAGAAGCAAAGGACCGATTAAAGGATTAGTATTAGTATTTTATTTCAGTTTTATTATGCAAGTGATCTATGATTCAGATTTATGATGGTTGCATGTGATATATGATTATGGTTTGTGATGATTGCATGTGATTTATGATTCCGACCTGTGATTGTTGCATTTTGAGCTAACTAGATGTGATATATTTATACATGATGATTTCATCAAAGAGCTAGTTTAACTTGTTGTTACAACAAGTAAACAGAATTCAAAGTATACCTTATTTAAGGGCCACCAATGAGGTATGATTTGAATTTATTTCAATTTATTTTGGATATGATGGAAATTATGTTCTTGGAACATGAAAGCATGGAAAATCCTTGAGTTGGGTGGTTGAAACTGATTATAAGCATTAGCAACAACAACAAAAGGAATTGTAACAGGAAATAGTATGTTGGTAAATAAATTCAGGAGCAAGGTCGTTGTGCAAAAATGATACCAAATAGTGTTTATGGATTTCCATGAGCATGTTATGACTAATATGATGGTTTTGAGGTAGCGATATGCCTTGGTTTTTTACCTTTTGATGTGAGGAAACTATTGGTGGGAAAAAATTCCCTAAGGTAAGGGTTAACAACCTCAATAGATCAAAGGTAAATAATGAATAAGAAGCATAAATTCAAGCAAGAAAACTATAAAAAATACGGAAGTTGGGTTTGAGAGTACCTCTAGGTCCTACATTTGATGTCGACCCCGTAGTGTCCAAACCCTCTGCTTCTTCACAAGCAAGCATACCTATAACATAGTTCAGAGAAGCATATACATAGAATGTAGGTCAAAATGTGTGCATAATAAATATTTTATATCATCAAGAATAAACATATAAATCATGACATATTACACATGAATTATAAAAAAATGAGATCATAACATATCGAAAACTAGACAGAGTTGCTTTATTGATATCAACAAAGAGTAGTGGAGAGATACAACCTGATCGAACCATGACACCAATGAAACCTTCCTTTGGGTCTGTCCAACCCAAGCCTCAAATATCACCTCTCAAGCATGTGAAAAAGGATACCATGTAATAAAGGATTAGAATCTATGCAAGGAAACAAGAGTTTCCTATGACTAGGAGTGCAAGAGGCACAAGGAAAATCAAACTTGATCTAGGGATTAAAAAGGCTATAATGTCAATATCATATCTCCTTTATCTTATTACACCTTCCCATACGGTGTATAAATACCTCTAGAAATCAATTGATTTAGTTAGGACATGGGCTCTTGTAGGCGGGCTTTCGTTGAAACCTGTAAATCCCACCCGAAAATTAGGATATTATTTTATTTTTTCAAATTTTGAATAATATACAGAGGTTCTTTATTATGATACCTATGTTTGTATGTGCCTTTAAAGGGAAGATTCATGTATAGAATTCAAAATATTTTTTTTTAATAAATTATCAAGTCTGTATGGGAATGGGCTGCCAAGGTCATACCAGAGAATCAAAACTACAAGAGTGTTGAATGATTCTATAACATATTCCCCCTAATATATGACGTCAGAAGGGGTACATGATGACCGAAATGTATTAAGCACAAAGAGGTATCATTTGAAGACCTAAGAGGAGATCACCAAAGTCCAGCCCTGTTGAAGGAATTAGAAATAAGACTCATATATAAGGTGGGCACATCCATGCTCAATGATAGTAAAGCATGTCCTCTGATCATGTATAGAGTCGGTCCAACATGTATACATAAGTGTACAGAGAAGACTGAAGAATACATAGTGGATCATCTAATCATAGCTGCAAAAGAACACTTCAGAGCTATGTATCAATATCACATATAGAATAAAATATGATCAATGATGCTCAAAGGATGTGTGACTCTTCCCCTTGGAGGATTTACTCTCCACACACCTATTCCAAGGCCCTAATATCCTAGACTAGTTGATGTATCTATGGCAAAAATAAAAGTCTAGCTCGTTAAAATTAATCACTTATTTTAAGTGATTGTTATTTATGACATAGGGAAACAAAAGTGCAATTGAATGTGTTTTGACATGAAATAAATCAATACAAAACCTAGATACATGAAAATGCAACTCATTTTCTTCAATGAAAAGCGTTTTCTACAAAGGTTCTACATGGAAATTAATAAAGTACAAATTATTGTTTATTTTTATTTTGAATTCACACATTTGACATCTATCGAAAGAGACTAAAATGATTATAATGAAAACTAGCTTAATGCATATTAAAATGACTAAATGGAAGTTTCTATGGAATTCTCTAAATAGAAAAATGTGTTCTTTCAAATACCAAACGCCAAAATTTGATAAATAGGGAGAAACAAATATCCAAGGAAAGATCGCCAAAATGCAGAAAATTTCAACCTCAAGCAAATATTTTGACACTTTTTGAAAATAAAAAAAGATGAAAAATCAAAACACCAAAGAAAAGAAAGGAAAAAATAAATGTTTTTTCTCCTTTTCTTTTTAAGGGATTCTGACAAAAGTTTCAAGAACGAAAAGCAATCAATCCCTTCAATATCAAAACCAAGTGAAAAGAATCCAAACTTCACAAGCCATAAACAATCACCAATATGATAAGACTAGAGGGAATAAGAGAGCAAAACACTTGAACAACTTGACATGAAAGATACATAAAAGATTCAGAAAAACCAAAATATTTTGGAGAACCAAAATGCTTCACTGAACCAAAATTGCAAAGACCCTCCTCAAATAATAAAAAGAAACCAAATGAGTTAAATTCAAGAATGAAAATTGAAGTAATGAAAATATTGGATTATAAGAAATTTGAGAACGAACTCATTGTCCCAAAAACATAGAATAGTCAGACACTTCACCAATAAGGTATGAAACCCAAACTTCAAATGCAAAAACTTCCAAAAACTGCAAACCATAGGTTCAGAAAATATTTTTGCAAAATGAGATAAATAAACTGATGCTAATAAGAAACAAGACCATTCCAAACTGTAGATGACTTCAAGAAACTAGGAAAAACCAAGATACACCCTTGGCTGAAGGTAAAACTTGAAAAATTCAATTTTTTTCAAACATACATGACTGTGTAATAACAGACCCGTGTATACACTCGACTGTTTTTGAAGAAAATAGTGTATACACTGGTTTTTTTAGAAGAAATCGTGTATGTATGCTTATGTGTACAACAAAAAGAGCATATATATAGAAAAATAGGGAAAAATAAAAAAGACAGACTTGACTTAGAAGATCAAACTAGTTTCCCAGACTGCTAATGACTCAGCAATACTGGAAAAATCAAGAAACAAGGAAGAAAAGCCGAGATCAAGGGAAAAACAACCCTTCCAAGAAATACATGACTCTATTCCCCAGTGAAGTTGCATTTCTTTTGGTGGGAAAAACTTCCCTAAGGTAAAGGTTGATAACCTGAATATATCAAATGCAAATAATCAACAAGAAACATATGTTCAATTAAACAGACTATAGGTCCTACATTTGATGTCAATCTCATAGGGTCCAAACCTTCTACTTCTTTCAAAGTGAGTAGGATTGCAACATAGTTCAGAGAAGCATATACATAGCAAGTAGTTGAAAGTGAGTGCATAATAATTTTTTTAGGTCATCAAGCATAAACATATAAAATCATGACATATTACACATGAACCATAAAAACATGAGATCATAACATATTGGAAACTATATAGATATTCTTTATTGATATAAGAAAAGAGTAGTTGAGAGATACAACCTGATTTGACCACGACACCAACAAAACCTTCCTTTGGATCTGTCTAGCCGAAGCCTCAATATCACCTCTCAAGCATGTGCACAAGCATGCCATATAATGAAGGATGATCATTTTTGCAAGGTAACAAGGGTTTCCTATGACTGGTAGTTGATGAGGCATAGGGAAAATCAAACTTGATCTAGGGATCGAAAATACTATGATGTCGATATCCTATCTCCTTGATCTCATTAGGTATTCCCATAAGGTGCATAAATACCATCATAAATTAGTTGAGTCAGTTAGGCTATGGGATCCTTTAGGTGAATTATTAGTGAAACCCATAAACCCTACCTGAAAAATACGATATTCTTTTATTTTTTCATATTTTAAGTAATATAAATGGGTTATGTATTATGGCAGCCACACGTGTACGTGATTTTTAAAGGGAAGACTCACTTATGGAATTCAAAATATTTTTTTTAATAAATGATAAATTTTGTATGGGAAAGAACTTCACAAGGCCATACCGAGCATTAGAACTGCAAGAGTGTTGAATGATGCTATAACAAAAAAATTTCCAAGGGATGGATCGTCCGGGATAGGGGATTCCAAGGAAATTAGAAGGTGAGTAAATGCATGGAAGATGGTAACCAGATTGCCCAAGGGACAATGTAGAAGAGAAGGGAAGGCTAGGGAATCAATGTTTTTGGTCATTAGCATTGTCAGATGGAATCATATGCACATTAAGAGTGTGCCCTGGAAAAATGAGTCGGTAAACGTTCATTGAGGGGACAAGTGGTGCAGGATTGTAGCGTTGGACATTGGATGTAGATTTGATTTTGATCATGGATTCTGGAATTCCTGGGAAGGAGGTGAATCCTACTAGTACGTTGAGGGTGGAGGTGTGAGCCTCCAGATTTCCTTGTTGCTGATGCAGGTATCAAATCCTTTTATTTGTTGGTTAGAAAAAATGTGCATATATGTATATGTGTATATCATTGTAAATATTGTATCGAGCTGGATTTATAAAGATCCACAAACAATATGGTTATTTGTTGGTTCAAGCAAATGTGCATAAGTATATGTGGTGGTTATTGCAAATACAATAATGAGTTTTGTTATAAAGCTCTAGTAAATGATATGTTTGTCATGTTTCAACAGGATGTCATTATATAGGATGCAACGTGTTTTTTGTAGAGCTCCATGGGAAGTATGTTTTGTTTTAAGGGGTTTACTGGTTGATAGGTGTCATTAAACACTGAGGATGGTGTTCCTCCAAGGGGGAGGGTTATGTAATAGACCCGGTCAGAAGTTTATATAAATCAAATATAAGACCAAAGTCATGGGACACATATTCCAAGTTGAATGTTGGGAAAAACATCCTAGTGGGTATTCATTTATGCTATTATGGCTAAAGGAAATTCGCAAATTCAATGGAAAAGGCTTTGAAAAGGCATAGTGGCATTAATAGGCATTTTATTTATGAAAATAAAGGAAATCAGGAGAAAAGGAAGGTGAAAGGTCACAGGTTGCAAATGAGGAGGAAATTAAAGAAAAATAATCGAAAATGAAGAAAATAGAGGCCTCATTAAAAAAAATATCTTTGAGGATCAATTCACGAGATTTTGGTAGTTTTTGGGTGGACCTGTCTCTCGAGCACTCTAGCATTGGATCAAGGAAAGCAAAGGAAGGACAAAGAAGGTAAATCGAAGTGAAGATCAAGCAAGGAAGAGGAGGATCAAGAAGCTGCAACATGATTACTTGCAAGTATCAATTTTCATGTGTGATTTCCTTGCTAGATTTGGCACGCATTTGACATGCATGTGTGTATTTGGTTCTCTTGTTGTCATTGGCATGGGTTTTTCCATGCGCGACAATGATTTTTAGCCTTGCCTTGCCATTTCCGGAGAGATATGGTGTGACAAGTTTCCTTTTATTTGGTTAAGATGGATTTCCAAATGGTTTTGAAATTGAGTGAAGTGGTATCTAAAGAAGAACACAAGGCCTAGGAATCCCTAGACCAAAGAAGGTGGGATTGCAATAAAACCAGATTTTGTGTACCTCGGTGGGCCTAGGAATCCTTGACCACTGAATGGGGGGATATACAGTAAATCCTTATGGTGAGTGCCCTCAATTAAGCCTAGGAATCCTCGACCGATGAATGAATGGGTATACAGTAAAGACTACAGACTAGGAGACAGGAAAATTCCTCACGGTGTAGGTAGAGAGATCCAGAGGCATCCATGCTTGTTTAGGGCCTAGTCAGAGAAACTTTTAGGGGCTAATATTCATAGGTGGGCTAATTTTCCATGTTTTTTCCAAAAAAAAGATTCGCTAATTTCCTTTTTTTTCTAAAATGATTCGCTAAAGTTTTATAGTACACCATTATTTACCATAAAAATTGCCAAAATATTATATCGACTCTAGTGGGGATTGTGGTAAAGCCTGAGGAAACCTGGTTGGTTTTGTTGTGAGTCCCACATTCATGTTTGGAATATGGCATGGAGGTGACTGGCTAAAATAAATATTTGGTTCAGCCAAATATATGGTCGGGTGGTACTTGGAAGTCCTTGGCTTGTTTGTATTTTTCATGTGATAATAATATCTCTTTCTGTCTTGTGTTCAATGTGTAAATGTTATTGTTAATATGTGGTTTTAATGGTTGGGCTATCCTTGTTATTATGTTGGTTACATGCTGGTTATAAGCATGGTTTATGATAGACATTGGTTATGGCTCTCATCATGTTTTAGTTAGAAAATGAATGAATGATGAATGTATGACCTTATAGATGTTAGTGCAACTATTATGAGAAGGCACTAGACACACTTGGTGATTTTCAGATAAATATCAAATCCCTATCTTCATATTTTTATTTATGACCTGTAGATTTCATGTTCATGATATGTTTCACAGAATGTCTATCATGGCTATGCCTTCTTAAGTGAAGTTCTTGTCTAAGATTTATATGGAAGGATTTTTCCTTGTGCCATTCATGGTTCTGGAAAGTTTCGTTATGTAACAACTCTGGAAAAAATATTATGTAAAAAAAAATATAATACCAAGGTGATGGGACATGTATTCCAAGTTGAGTGTTGGGAAAAACATCCTAGTGGGTGCTCATTTAGGTTATTATGGCAACAGGAAATTGGAAAAGGAAATGGAAAAGGCTTTGGAAAGGCAAAGAGGAATCACTGGATTTTTATTTATAAAAATAAAGGAAATTAGGAGAAAACGAAGGTGAAAAGTCACAAGTTTCATTTGAGGAGGAAATCGAAGGAAAATAATGGAATATGAGGAAAATAGAGGCCTCATTAATAAAAAGGCTTATGAGGATCCGTTCAAAAGCTTTTGACAGTTCTATGTTGGAGATCTCTCTCTATTATCTCTTTCACACACTCCTGGACACTTAGAATTTTCTTGGAGTGCTATAGAAGTGGATCAAGGAAAGAAAAGGAAGGACCGAGAAGGAAAAGATCAAGCAACTACAATGGGATTAATTGCAGGTATTGATTTTCATGGGTGATTTCCTAGCTAGATCTAGCACGCATAGTACATGCATCTGCCTATTTGATTCTCCTGTTGTCATTGACATGGGTTTTGTGAGGTGTGACCATGTACTCTAGCGTGGCCTTGCTATTTATGAATATCTATGGTGTGATGGGTTCTCTTGTATTTGGTTAAGCTAGATTTTAGGATGGTTTTGAAACTGAGTGAGGTGGTCTTTGAAATAAAGAACACATGTCTTAGGAATCCATGGACCTAACTGGGATTGTGGTAAAGCAATTTTTTTTGTGCCTCAGTGGCCCTAAGAATCCTCAATCAATGAATGGTGGGATATACAGTAAAGCCTAGAGGTGTGCTATCTTGGTCAGTCCTAGAATCCTAGAACAGTGAATGGTAGGATATATGGTAAAGCCCAAAGGGTGGAGTCCCTATTAGGCCTACGAATACTAGACCATTGTATGGAGGGATATATGGTAGAGCCTAGAGATTAAGAGACAAGTAAATTCCTCATAGTGTAGGTGGAGAAATCTAGTGGCATCCATGTCTTTTTAGGGCCTAGTGATTCGGTAGGGATTGCAATAAATCTTAAGGAATCCTGGTTTGGTTTGGTTTTGAGTCCCACATTCATGCTTGGATTATGGCATGGGGGTGATTGACTGAAAGAATGATTTGGTTCAGCCAATATATGGTTGGGTGGTTCGTGGAAGTCCCATACCTGGTTGGATTTTTCATTCATTAATAATAGCTTCTTCTCCTTGGTATTTCATGTGTAAATGTACTAGCTTATATGTGGATTTTATGGTTGTTATATCATTATTATTTATGTTGGTTATATGTTGGTTATGATTATGTTTTATGACATACTTGATGTATGGCTCTCATCGTGTTTTAATTAGAATTGATGCAGCTATTGTGATAAGACATCAATGCTTCCTTATGAATCTCAAATAAGTATGAGACCAGTATGCTCAGATATGTTGTTATGACATGTAGATTACATATTTGTGATATGTTTGATAAAGTTTTTGTCATGGCTAGTAGGGGTGCAGTGACATCATTGATCAAGTTTGTAGATTATTAATATTATTTTAATGTCATTTATCATTTCTGAAGCTTTCATGAAGTTTTGGGCAGTGGCCTGAGTCCTGTTCTTAAAAACATGGCACATAATTTAGGGTCGTTGGCTCATAACTAGATGAAAAATTCCATAGTCGTTGGCATGCCTTGTTGCGGGATTGATAGGAAGGCCTTAGTCACATGCATGGCTTATCATGGGAGTGGCTGAGGGTCCATATCAATGAAATATCAAGTTTTCAATGCGGTTGGTCACCTAGAAAGGTTGGTTGGTGCCTGATGGTTCTGTAACATGTGTAAAAGGTCAAAATGGTTTTGTTTGGTTGCTTCTACTTCCTTAACTATACACAGGGAGTTGAATCACATCATAGTATCATCTCATCACTTGTTTACCCCATCAGACTGGTTAACTTGGTTAAATGTGGGAGAAGGGTGCTACATAGTGGTATCAGGGCATGGTTTCATTCTCTTTGGGTGGTGTCTGGTTTCTGTTCTCTTTGGGTGATATCCGATAACAAAAAGTGGTATCAAAGCATAGTTCAACACTTGGACTGGACGGGAAGAAACATTTTGTCATGCATACATGTAGGTTGTATATGTTCTTGTTATGTATGCATGGTAGTGGTCATTGTTGCAGTTTTGTTTCCATGTAGGAGTTGATGTTATTGTTGGGATGTGGTAAATGTGGGAGGAGGATGCTACATAGTGGTATCAGAGCATGGTTTCATTCTCTTTACGTGGTGTCTGGTTTATGTTATCTTTGGGTGATATATGATAATACAAAGTGGTATCAGATCATAGTTCAGCACTTGGACTGGATGGGAAGAATTTGTTTGTCATGCATGCATGTAGGTTGTGTATGTTCTTTTTATCTATGCATGGTAATGGTCATTTTTATAGTTTTGTTTCCATGTACGAGTTGATGTTGTTGTTGGGATTTTCTTGTCATGAATACATGCCAGTTGTATATGCATTCACTATGTATGTAAATGTCTATATGTTCTTATGCATGCATTTTCATGGTCATGGTTATGGATGTATAGTAGGTAAGATATAAATTATGATGGTCATTGTTGTGGTCTTGCATCATCATGATGCTATTGGTATGTTATGATGCTAATGTTCTCACTGAGATGAAGCAAGAGGTGCAAATCATCAAAGTGAGGTTGCAACACTTGACTTCAGGGTAAGAGTAGATTGTCATATAGGTTTCCATCTTAGGCTTGCAATTATGTGGTTAATGGTTGTTATAAGCATTACGGTTACTTATATGCTTATCATTCTATTTTTGTTATGTTTACATGTATGATAAATTCTTGTTGATCAATGCAGTGATATGCACGATTGTCGGATAGTCATGAATGATCGTAACTTGTTGTTGCATACATTGTGGTCATATGCATGATGAGTACGGTTATTGCATTAAGTTTTTAATGTCATATGTATCATGCTAACTTGGATTGGCCTATGCAGATGGTTATGGTTATGATATTGAAATGTGAGCTGACATATTTGTGGTATTGTGTTGTACTAATCTAGATTTACTGTGCATATGTGATTGTTATGCATAAATGACAATTGTTTATGAGCTTATGATGTGAACATGTTAGCTAATTACTATCACGGATATCATTACCTTATTTATGTTTTAGTTGATGTGTTGGGAAGTTATATTGTGCTAATATAGATTGATTGTGAAGACAAAGTAGCCTCCTCTAAGATATATTAAGGTATGAGTTTGTTTATGTCGTCTACTTAGTGGTTGAATGTTGGATTATGTCACCTATTTGGTGTTTAAGTGTTTGGTTTATAATATTTCGTGTATCAGTTGTTTGAATGTTTTATTAGTTGCATGATATGAGTTTGTATATATAAGATTGCATCAAGTAATGATTTGGTTTTAAGATAGTTGTGTCAACAAATTATGCGTTGAGACAACTTATATGTACTTGAGTGTAAATAGGTGCTAGTTGTAGTAGTATGAGTAATGATTATGAGTTGATTGTTGGTTATGACATGATCGTTCATCTTGGTAGAGGTGATTTCAAAATTAATATACATGATGTCTTGGTCTTTAAAACATGTGATTGACATGTGTGAGAAGTTGTAGGGAGACATGCTTGGTATTAGTGTGACAAGGTAATAGTTGACGTGTTTATATAATTAATAGTTGGGTGATGTGATAGTACATAGTAAGAAATGATTGAAACAAGCTAAAAGGTAAAATAAATGATTTGAGAGAGAATTCCTTTGACTATGTTTGGATACCGTAATTCCAAATGAATGAGTGCTTTGCATATAGGAAGTCGTCTTAAGCTATATTTTGTTTGAGATTATGTGGATATATGTTATATTCCTAAACATGTATTCAAAAGGTAAATTAAGTTGGTTTCTAGTTATATCTAGATTCTTCAATGGAATTGGTGTCCCTTGATAGATGGCATGGATATGTTCAGTTACAAGGAAACGTGCTTGACACAACAAGGTAAAATAACTGTTATATTGCTATGTTTAATTATGCACTGACAATTATGTGTCTATGGCAGTATGATGTAGGGGTTGCCTGGAAAAAGTGACTGCCATGAAATATTGAAGAAATATCAGGTTGATTTTTCCTTTAGAAGCACTGGGAAACATGGGGGATTGAGTCATGGTGTTTGTTGCTAGTCTTGTGCTTTTTGGTCTTTTGTGATTTGTAGCATTTGATTTGTAATTTTGATTGTGTCTAGTGCATGATCATCCCAATTTGTTTGTGGTGTCATATTGTATTGGTTTTCATGGTTTTAATCTTTTTTTAATTTTTCTTGCATTTTATGTTTTGACGGTCTTGGGAATTAGTTTGGAAAGCGGAAATTTAAGGGAGTTGAGGGGGAGTTGAATAATACCTATCTAGTAATGTAAGACCTAAATGAAGCTTGATTTATATATAAGGGCAACTGAAGACAAGAATATGACAGTCAGTTAGATTGGTGGGGTCCATTGAGGTAAAGGGACAATGGAAGAACAATTATGAGAAAGGTAACAAGAAAGGTTGAGTAAATAGATTTGAGCTGTCATATGCTTTGTCTAGGTTGGGAACTATTGGTCTCAATGTTGTGCATGTTGTGCATAGGTAAAGGAAATTCTCTTAACCTTAACCTTATGATATCTAGTAAGTGTGTTGTGGCTATGATTATGTGTATGTTTATATATGTATGTATGTATGTATGTATGTACATATGTATGTATGTGTGTATGTATGTATGTCAATGATTGACAGGGTCATTACGATTGTTTTGTGCTATTGTTCAAATGTGTATATGTGTGTGTGTGTGTGTAGTTGTCTGATAGGGTCATCAGGGTTATTGAATGTTTTATGTTCATGTTCATAGGTATATATGTATGTATGCATGTCATTGTCTGACAAGGTTGTCAGGGATCACTATTGTGGAGGAATGATTGTGTATGTAGGCGAATGGGATGAAGGGGTCCCTAGCTTATCAGGAATCAAGTGGGAAGAGTAACCTTGACATATTTATGAGGTTAGTATGATGTGGTTATGAATTGATAATATGTGATTATACTATGTCTATGTTATGGACAAGCTATGCTGAGGAATACATCAGCGGAATGAAAGCAGTGTACTTTTTGGCATGTTGGGGAAAGCATAGATGGTAGAGTGATACTATAAGCAAGGTTTCTTGTTAGAGTTAGTTTGTGGTCTCTAGATGTGTAGTACTATTATTGTATATATGTTTTACACGTTATACATATTGTACCTATAACGTTGTGTTCCTGTTGTATATATGGTGTTGTCTACATATTGTTTATGCAGTGTTGTGTGCAAAAGGTGTTGTGCAATGTTGACATGTGGAATTGTCTACATATGGTGTTGTGCACATGTTGAATATGTTGTGCTCTATACATTTGATGTGGTGTGCATGTTGTACATTTTGTGTTGTGTAAATGTGGTGTTGTATGCATGCGGTTCCATGTACATGTTGTACATGGTGTGTCGTGTGTAGGTGGTGTTGTGTACATGTCATGCATGTGGTGTTGTGTGCATGTAATGCATGTGGTTTTATGTACATGTTGTGTAGGTGGTGTTGTGCACACATTGTGCACATGGTGTTTTGTAAATGTGGTAGTGTGTACATGTACATGTGGTACTTGTGTACATGGTATATTGTGTGCATGTAGTACATGTTGTGATATATACATGTGGTACTACATATGTGCATTTTAAATTCGTGTAACTGTGACATGTATTTGTTGTGTTGTAATATGTGTATTGTCTTGTACATTGGATGTAGGAGTATGCATGGCGTTGTGTTTTACACTAGGTGTAGGTGTATGTGTTGTGACGCATATCAGGTGTAGGTGTATGCATTGTGTGATGTTGTATGCTTTGTGTGGATTTATGTGTTGTGATGTACATTTTGTATGTGTACGTGATTAAATAAAATAAAAAGGCAGTGACTATTTCTTAGGTGTGGAAACTAATCTAATGTGTGTATGGAAAGGAAAAAGGATAAAGTTATAGCTAAGGATCAATTAAAGGATAAATATCATTATTTTCTTTCAGTTTTAATTATGCATGTGACCTATGATTCTGATCTATGATGGTTACATGTGATTTATAATTTTGATTTATGATGGTTGAGTTTTGAGCTAACCTGATGTGATATGTTTATACTTGATGTTTTGATTAAACAATTAGTTTTACTTGTTGTGATAGGAAGTGAACATAAGTGAAAGTGTATGTTAGTTCCCTATAATACTAGTGATTCCCCCATTACTATTCTCATTGTAGCCCTTATTGTTATTATTGTGCCCCTATTGTCCCCATATTTTTATTAGTGTGCCCCATAGAAGCCCACTATTGTCATTGTTGTTCCCTTATATTATTATTGTTATGTTGGTCTTGATTATAGTGTGACCCCTTAGACTCCTATGTATAGAAAGGAGTTTTAGTCATTTGTAGCATCTAAAAATTGTTCCTTTGTGTAATGTAAAGGAGGTTTTCCCTTGAAGAGGTTGATTTTGAAGTCGTTGATCTACCTTTTCTATCTTTTTGTGAGCTGGTTCATAATATTTGGTATAAGAGCTTTGCATTATAGGGTTTTGTTGCTCCAAATAGGCCATCGTGGAATTTTCGCTATAACTTTTTTTCCACGACATTTCAGAACCCAAAAAAAAAATCATTTGAGATGAAATCACAATGATTCTAGAGTCTGAATTTTAGATCTTGTCTAGCTATATTTTCGGAGATATGATCTAAGGAAGTTAGGGTTTTGCAGGCTCTCAAATTACATCCCAAACATGTGACCTTGGGAAAATCATCATAACATTTTGTCTGAGTATCAGATTTAAATTTCATCAGAAGTTACAAAAAGAGGACATACTGTAATTATTTGTGCCTCGTTTTCAAGTTCAAAGGTTGAAACAATGACACATGGAACTTCGTACAAGTTCTCTCTACGGAAAAAGTGTATAATCATGTCATCTTGGGAGATTGGGCATAAATATTTCTTGGAGAATCCAATTTTGATTAGACTGGTGGCATTGGAAAGAGGACTCAGAGGGATACCATATTTTGCAATTTCATACCTTGAAGATCTGAAATTTCAGAGATACATCAGATTCAATATTGAGCTCCTACAAAGTGAAAAAAGGTGTGTAGTTTTTTGAAATTTTTGTATAAGTTTGGTTTGAAAAATTAGTTTGAAGGAATTCAAAGGGCATAGTAAAGCATAATTATCATTAATGGATGCCCCCAATAAATAAAATGGAAACACATAGTAAGAAACTTGAAAGATCTAGCATGACTCGTGAAGAATAGGAAGAAATGCAGCATGCTATATGTTGGGTCCCTATAATACTAGTGATTACCCCATTAATATTGTAGTTGTATCCCTTATTAATATTGTTGTGCCCCTATTGTCCCCATATTGTTATTACTGTGCCCCATAGAATCCCTCTATTGTTATTTTTGTGGCTTTATATTATTATTGTTAGGTCAGTTGGGTTACATTGTATTCCTTAGACTCCTATATATAGAAAGGATATTTTGTCATTTGAATCATCGAAGAATTGCTCATTTATGTAATTTAAAGGAGGTTTCCCCCTCGAAGAGGCTGAATTATAAGGTGTTGATCTATCTTTTCTATCTTTTTGTGAGCTGGTTTCATAACATTTAGTATCAAAACTTTGGATTCTAGGGTTGGGCTGCTCCAAATAGGTCATCATGGCATTTTCGCTATAACATTTTTTCTGCGACGTTTTAGAAGCTAAAAAAAAACCCATTTGAGGAGAAATTGCACTGAAGCTTGGGTTTGAATTTTAGAGCTTTGCACACTATATTTTTGGAGATATGATCTGAGGAAGTTGGTCCTCTTGTAGACTCCTGAATTACATTCCAAATAGGTGACCTGGGGAAAATAGTCATAACTTTCTCTCTAAGAATCAAATTGAAATTTCGTCAGAAGATACAGAAAGAGGATAGATTTCATTTTCTTGTATATATTTTTTAGAGCCAAAGGTTGAAACAGTGACTCATGGAATGTCGTACAAGTTCGCTCTACTGAACTATTCTATAATTAGGTCACTGTGGGATATTTCGCATAATTCTTCCTTGGAGACTCCAATTTTGATCAAACTGGTGGCATTGGAAAGAGAACACAGAGGGCTACTATAGGTCACAATTTCATGACCGGATGATCTGAAAGTACAGAGATACATCAGAGGCAATATCAAGCTCCTACAAAGTGAAAAAATGTGTGTATATTTTTTTAAATTTTTTCTTAAGCTTGGTTTGAAAATTTAGTTTGAAGGAATTCAAAGGGCATAGTAGAGCATTATTATCAGTAACTGATGCCCCAAGGAAAGAAAATGCAAACACCTAGTAAGAAACTTGAAAGCTCTAGCATGACTCATGAAGAAGAGGAACAAATGCTACATGATATATCAAAATTACAAGACTAAGTGCAACAAATGTCACTCTCACAAAAGCTAATAGAAGCTAAGATAAATCGCGTGGAATCTAAGATAAAGGGCGTGGAAGCTAAGATGGATGATTTGAAGATAGATTTGAAGACATATTTGAAGAGAGACATGGCAGATTTGAAGATAGATTTGAAGACAGATTTGAAGAGAGACATGGCAGATTTGAAGATAGATTTGAAGACAAACATGGTAGATTTGAAGACAGATTTGACAAATTTTCTACAAGAAATACTTACTAATGGTGAAAAGGTAGTAAAGGAAACTCATGATGCAAACAGAAGAAATGTTAATCATGATTTCATAGACTCTAATGTGGGATTGAAGACCCACCATATTCCAAAAATCGATATGAGGAAGTTTGATGGCAAGGATCCCACAACATGGATATTACAGATGGAAAAAATTTTCGATCTCAATAATGTGAAAAAGACACAAAAGGTAAGTATTGCAACTTTATATTTGGAATCAAATCAGTTTGTATGGTATCAATGGTTTTGCTCTCGTAAAAAAATTATCACTTGGGCAATTTTTACAGAAGAATTGACAGCACATTATGAGGATAAGAAAAGCAACACTTTTTTTAGCCAATTGATAAATCTCAAACAAAAGGGTTCAATAATGGAGCACATTGAGGAGTTCCAAAAATTGAACATAAGGGTAAAAAATATTCCAGAGGAGCATAGGATTGATGTGTTCATAGGGACTTTAAAGGATAATATCCAACATGATGTTCGCCTTTGGGAACCTGATTCATTAGAGAAGGCATTCAGGTTACCAAGAAAAATCTAAAGCAAAATTATGGTAACCAAGAAGCATACCACTCACAACTATAGAGATGGAAGTGTTGTTTCCCATAGTCTTCCACAACCTATAACGTTGACACCACAAAAATTGGAAGAAAAAGAGAAAAAGGACTTTGTTATAGTTGTGAAGAAATTATTCTACATAGATTGTGAAGAGAAACAATAAAAGGAGCAAGAAAGGTCAAAAGAAGAGGATATACTCCAGGAACAAAGCCTAGATAAAGAAGAAATGAATCCTACCATATCTTGTAATGCATTGGCAGGAATTACCACTCCTCAAACCATCAAGATAGAAGGACAAATCAAGAAGAAAAAGGTAATAGTGTTGATTGATTCAGGAAGTACCCACAATTTTATTCATTGTAAGGTAGCAAAAGAATTGAATTGCTTCTTATATCCAGCACAAGAGTGTCAAGTGATGGTTGCAAATGGAGGAAGAATAAATTGCTCTGGAAAGTACCATAATATCAAGTTATCCATGGAAGAATATGTATTGACCACCCCAATGCTTTCCATTCCAACGGGAGGTGCTGATGTTGTACCAGGAGTCCAATGTCTACAATCCTTGGGTACGATAGCTTTTAATTTTCAAGAAATTTTTATGAAATTTTCTATGGAAGGAAAGGAAGTTGAATTAAGGGGTATTGTAGGGAAGCCATGAAAGATAATCAGATCTAATGGTATGACAAAGCTTCTAAAAAAGGAACAAAGAGGTGTAATTGTACAATTATGTTCTCTAGATGTTTCCACATTGGAACCATCTATTTCTCAAGAACTCCAAAAAGTCTTGGACAATCATTCCAAGGTATTTGAGACTCCCAAATGTCTCCCACCTATTTGTGATCATGATCATGTTATTCATCTGATTCCAGGAAGTTTTCCTCCAAACATCAAGTCGTACAGATATCCCTATGCCCAAAAGAGTGAAATTGAACGTATGGTTGCAAAAATCCTAGAGGCTGGTATAATTCAACCGATTCAAAGTTCTTTCTCTGCCCCAGTGGCATTGGTGCACAAGAAGGATGGATCATGGCACATGTGTAGAGATTATAGGGAGCTCAACAAGCTCACTATTAAAGATAAGTTTCCCATTCCTGTCATTGATGAATTACTGGATGAATTGCATGGATCAATTTACTTCACCAAGTTGGATCTTCGTTCAGGATATCATCAAATTAGAATGAAGACTGAAGACATTCCAAAAACAACATTTAGAACTCATGAGGGTCATTATGAATTTTTGGTCATGCCTTTTGGCCTTACCAATGCACCTTCAACATTTCAAGGGTTGATGAATTCAATTTTCAAACCATTCCTTAGAAAATCTATGTTAGTATTTTTTGATGATATACTAATCTACAACAAGTCTTG
>APFE030146115.1:246846-300794 GCA_000404065.3 Pinus taeda
CATTTCAGCAAAATGAGAAGACCAATAAAAACAAATGGAAGAAGACTGATAGACATTGTAACTTTTGTAATCGAGATGGCCACTTAGAATCTAAATGCTTTAAGAAGATGGAAGCCTTGGAAGCCGCAATGAAGAACATAACATCCATGTGGAGCATTCTTCTACTTCAACTTCAAGTTCATCTTCAGGAATGGCACTTTCTGCATGTCGTTGTCAATCATCTCAGTCTGGTTATGCATTAAATGTATCTTCTTCTTCTCATTCTCATGAGTGGCTCATTGATTATGGAGCCTCTTATCACATGGCCAAAAACAAAGCCATGTTTTCTTCTTTACATGATTGTAACACCAAAAATATATATGTTGGTGATGATAGATCTCTTAATGTTTTAGGGACTGGAACTGTTCATCTAGACAATGGTCAGTTTAATGATGTATTATGTGTTCCAACCTTATCCAGCAACCTTCTATCTGTATATCAGATAACTCATTCAGGTGAAGGTAAAATTGTTGAATTTTCACCTCATGATGTTGTAATCAAGGATCTAAGAGATCCTAAACAGATTCTAGCTACTGCTATTGCTGATGATTCCACAAGGTTGTATAAGTTTCACAACTTTGGGTCATCAAATCTTCCCTCAGTATTTGTTGCTCATAATGATGAAGTGAGCAAACTTTGGCATGAGCGATTTGGTCACTTAAACTATCGCTCCCTCCAGCAGCTATGTAAAGAAAATATGGTGACAGGTCTTCCTATGGTATCTTGCAGAGATGGTGTTTGTTCCGGATGTGTACTCGGAAAACATCATCGGGACAGTTTTGAAAAACGTGCCTCTTGGCACGCCTCAGCCCCTTTACAGCTTGTGCACAGTGATTTATATGGTCCACTTCCTGTTGCTTCATTCTCTGGCTGCAAGTATTTCTTAACTTTCATTGATGATTTCTCCAGACGCACTTGGGTATACTTCTTAAAACTCAAGAGCGAAGTATTTTACACATTTTTGGCCTTCAAAGCCTTTGTTGAAAAACAATCTGGACATCAAATTCTTAAGCTAAGAACTGATAATGGTGGAGAATATGTTAAAAACACATTCATCAACTTTTGCACCGAAAATGGAATTCAAATGCAACAAACTGTTCCATACACTCCACAACAAAATGGTGTAGCTGAAAGGAAAAATCGCACCTTAAAGGAAATGGCTAATTGTATGCTGCAATCTAAAGGACTCAGTCTTAGTTTTTGGGCCGAAGTAATTAATTGTGCAAATTATATAATAAATCACACTCCTACTAAGGTTCTAAAGAATATCACTCCAGAAGAAGCTTGGAGTTCCATTAAACCAGATGTAAGTTACTTTCGTATTTTTGGAAGTGAAGCATGGGCCCATATTCCAGATGAAAAGCATAAAGCTTTAGAACCTAAGAGTGAGAAATGTACTTTTGTTGGATATTCTGAAGATGTAAAAGGTCATAGACTTATTCCATTTAAGTCCAAAAATGTTATCATTAGAAGAGATGTAAAATTTGATGAAAATAAATTGGCCTGCGAGCCTAGTCCGGCGGATGTGCCACCTCTTCCTATCTCTTCTACTTTTGAAAACATTTCTTCTTCAGATGATGAAAGTGAGGATGACAATCCTCCCCCACCTTCTCAGGATCCTCAACTTCCAAGATGGGTCCGTGCTACTCGGGATGCAGCAGGTGATCTTGCCGGTGATCCTACAGATCAGCGACGTACACGTTCTCAGTTTGAAAGAGCCTCTTCTTTACTGGCTCAAGCTCAGTAAATCATGATCCTGACACTTTTGCAGAAGCTTCAGGCCATCCACATTGGGAAGCAGCTATGAATGAAGAATATCATTCATTGTTGGCAAATGATACATGGGATCTTGTTCATCTACCAAAGGGACGCAAACTTGTTAGATGTAAATGGGTTTACAGAACCAAGTATGGACCAGATGGGAAAGTTGATAAACATAAAGCTCGTCTTGTTGCTAAGGGTTTTTCACAGGTTGAAGGCATTGACTACACTGAAACCTTCTCCCCTGTTGGCAAAATGAACTCTATCTGCCTTGTTCTTTCCCTTGCTGCCTCTTTAAAATGGGAAGTCCATCAGATGGATGTTAAATCTGCCTTCTTGCATGGGGACTTGCATGAAGAAATCTATATGGAACAACCCATTGGCTTCATCCAAACAGACTCCAGCCTTGTATGTCGACTTAAGAACTCTCTTTATGGTCTCAAGCAAGCTCCTCGGGCTTGGTATGCCAAAATGGATAGCTTTCTTTTAGAATCTGGCTTTTCTAGGTGTTATTCTGACAATACTGTCTACACCAAGAAATTGGGCAACTCTCTTATCATCCTTGTTCTTTATGTTGATGATCTTATTCTTACTGGTAGTGATCCCAACCTTATAAACCATGTGAAGTCCAGCCTTAAAAAGAAATTTGAAATGACAGACTTAGGACACTTACACTATTTTCTCGGTCTTCAAGTCTTGCAATCCAAGGAGGGTATTTCCCTTTCCCAGTCCAAGTATGCTTGTGATATTCTTCGTCATTTTCACATGGAAGATTGTAAGCCAGCTCCTTCTCCCTTTCAGTCTGGAGTCAAACTTTCAGTCTCTTGTACTTCTCCTGAAGTTGATGCTACCTTATACCGTCAACTTGTAGGAAAACTCTTGTATTTAACCCATACTCGTCCTGACCTTTCCTTTGTTGTTGGCCTTGTTGCTCGTTTTTTGCAAAACCCCCGTGAAAGTCATTGGAAAGCAGCTAAAAGAATACTTCGTTATGTTCGAGGTATAATACAGTTTGGGATTCATTACAGTGCCAAAGCAACTCCTCTATTAGTTGTTTCACTGATTCTGATTGGGCTGGTGACCCTGATGATCGGAAGTCTACTGCCGGTTATGTCTTCACTCTTGGTTCAGGACCTATTACATGGTCTTGTAAGAAACAGGCTGCCATTTCTCTTTCGTCAGCAGAAGCAGAGTATCGTGGTGCCGTGGAAGCTAGTAAGGAAGCCTTGTGGCTTCGTCAGATCCTATCAGAATTTGGCTTTGAGCAGCAGCATCCGACTACACTTTGGTGCGATAATCAAAGTGCCATTCAACTTTGCAAAGATCCAGTTCAGCATCAGCGCAACAAACACATTGAACTACACATGCACTTCATCAGAAAGCTCATTCATGACCATGTTCTTGAAGTGCAATATTGTTCAACAGATGATCAGGTTGCAGACATCTTCACAAAGGCTCTCACAGAGGCGAAGTTCACTAAACTTCGATATATGCTTGGAGTTCAGGAAGTTGTCACTAAGGGGGGATAGGCTCTAGTGCCTCCTTCCTTCTCCTATTGTGTCATGTTTGTAAATCCTTCAATCCTATCCCAAGTTGTTCTTAAGGGGGGATGTTAGGATATTCCGACACATAGGAAATAGTTAAGTTAAACTTGGTCTAGTATGGAGTTAGGTTAGCGTTAGGTAAAGTGTGTTTCTTTACCGTTGTACATTTTGTAACTTACAATCCGACGGTCACGATATGTAGTGATCCGACGGTTCATTCTCTCCTCGGTATTACCGACACTTGATCCGTGGCTTGACACCTTATTGGTCCATGAATTCTATTTAAAGCGCATGGAGGGTCATTTGTAGGTTAACCGTGCATGAGAGAAGCTTATGTAAATTTTCATTCTTTTATTAATAAATTGCCTGTAGTAGCCACGTTGGCGCAGGCCGTGGACTGTTTCCCTCTCTGAGGGTTTTAACCACGTCAAAATACTGGTGTATTGATCTGTGATCTGTTTGTGAGCGGTGTCCTTTTGGTGTTCTGTCTGAGGAACTTACCCTGTAAATTCCTACACAAGGAATCCTTTCCAAGGGATGGATCACTGGGGAAAGGGGATGTCAAGCAACTTGGAAGGTGAGCGACTACATGGAAGGGGGTTACTGTATTACCTGAGAGATTGTATAGCAGAGAAGGGAAGGATGAGGGATGGATGTTTTTTTGTCATTGGAATTTCTAGATGGAATCATATGCACATTGGGAGTGTTCGCGAGAACAATGAGCGATAATTGTTCGCTGAGGGTATAGTAGCGCAAGATTGTTGCGTTGGACATTGGATCAATATTTGACTTTAGTAGTGGATTATGGACTTTCTGGGAGGGAGGTAAATCCTTGTACTACTTTTTAGAGTGGAGGTGTGAGCCTTTGGATTCCCTTGTTGCAGATGCATGCATCATATCTTTTTATTTACTAGTTAAATCAAATGTGCATATGTGTATATTATTGTAAATATTGTATCGAGATTGATTATAAAGCTCCATAGATTATATGATTATTTGTTGGTTAAAGAAAATGTGTATAAGTATATGTGGTGGTTATTGTAAATATTTTAATGAGTTGTGTTATAAACCTCTAGTAAATAGTATGTTTGTCATGTTTCAGCAGTATATCATTGTAAGTGCAGCGACGAGTTGTCTTATAAATATCCATAGAAAGTATGCGTTGTTTTCAACAGTTTGCTATTTTATAGTTGTTGTTGAACACCGAGCATAGTTTTCTCCAAGTGGGAAGCTTCTGTAATATCCTTGGTAAAAAATTCATGTAAAAAAGAAAATTAACACCAAGGTCATGGGACACGTATTCCAAGCTCAATCTTGGGAAAAAAATTCGAGCAGGTCCTCATTTCAGTTACTATGGCTAAAGGAAATTGAAATAGTAAATGGAAATGGAATTGGAAAGGAAAAGACACAATATTGGGATTTTACTTATGAAAATAATGTAAATCAGGAGAAAATGAAGGTGAAAGTTCACAGCTTGCACATGAGGAGGAAATTGAAGGAAAATAATGGAAGAAGAAGAAAATAGAGGCCTCATTAATAAAAAGGCTTCTGATGATCAGTTCACAAGATTTTGACAGTTCTATGGTGGAGCTCTCTCCCTCACACTCTTGGACACTTAAGTTTTCTTGGAGCACTCTACCATTGGATTAAAGAAAGCAAAGGAAGGATCAAGAAGGCAAAGATCGAGCAAGGAAGAGCAGGATCAAGCAGGTACAACAAGATTAATTGCATGTATCTATTTGCATGGGTTATTTCCTTGCTAGATATGGCATTCATGTTACATACATGTGTGTATTTGGTTCTCTTGTTGTCATTGGCATGGGCTTTTCCTGTTGTGACAATGTTTTTCAGCCTTGCCTTACCATTTCTGAATATCCATGGTGTGATGGGTTCTCTTATATTTGGTTGAGATGGATTTCCAGATGGTTTTGAAGTTGAGTGGGGTGGTCTCTAAAACAAATAAGACATGGCCTAGGAATCCCTGGGCTCAACTCAGATTGTGGAAAAATCCATATTTCGTGTACCATAGTGGGCCTAGGAATCCTTGACCTGTGAATAAAAGGATATATGGTAAAACCTAGAGGTGTGTGCCCTAGATTAGGCCTAGGAGTGCTTGACTAATGAATGGAAATATATATTGTAAATCCCATAGGGTGGAGTATTTATTAGGCCTACGAATCCTCAACCATTGTATTGTGGGATATACGATAAAGCCTAGAGACTAGGAGATTAAAAAATTCCTCACAGTGTAGGTGGAGAAATATAGTTCCATCCATGCTCATTTAGGGCATGCTGATATGGTTTGGATTGTAGTAAAGCCTGAGGAAACCTAGTTTAGTTTGGTTTTGAGTCTCACATTCATGCTTGTATTATGGAATGGGGGTGATTGGCTAAAATAAAGATTTGGTTAAGTAAATCTATGGTTGGGTGGTTCGTGGAAGTCCCGTAACTAGTTGGATTTTTCATTCATTAATAAGATCTTGTTCTCCTTGGTATTTCATGTGTTAATATACTAGATTATATGTGGATTATATGGTTGTTATATCCTTATTATTTATGCTTGTTATATGTTGGTTATAAGTATGTTTTATGACAAACTTGACGTATGTGTCTCATCATGTTTTGATTAGTAATTGAAATTACAATGAATATATGACATAATATATGATAATGTAGCTATTGTGATAAGGAATCAATGCTTCTTTCTGAATCTGAGATAAGTATGAGACCACTATGCTCAAATCTATTGTTATGACCTGTTGATTACATATCTATGATATGTTTGACGAAATTCCTATCATGGCTAGTAAGGGTCCAATCAAGTCATTGATAAAAAAAATTCATTAGTAATCTTGTTTTAATGTCATTTATAATTTATGAATCTTTCATGAAGTTTTGGGAAATGGCCTAAGTCTTGTCCTTGAAAAAGTGGCACAAAATCTAGGACCACTAGCTCAAAACTAGCTTAAAAAGTCCACAGTTTCTACCATGCCTTGCTGTGGGAGTGAATGGAAGGTATGAGTCACATGCATGGCTTGTCATGGGAGTGAATGAGGGTCCATATTAGTGAAATGGAAAGTTATCTCAGGGGTTAGTCACTTGGAAAGGTTGGTTGGCTTCTAAAGGTTCTCTAGCATGTGTGGAAGGTCATAATGGTTTTCTTTTGTCGATTCCACTTCCTTAAGTGTACATGGGGATTTTAATCACATAATATTAGCTTCTCGTCACAATTTGAACCCAAAAGACCGATTAACTTGCGGAAATGTGGAAGAAAGGTGTTACAATTAAGTTATGGGCAAAGGGCTCGATCATAGACTCAAAATTGGCTTAAATCCCGCATTCATGGGCACAAAACGGGATGGAAAACACTACCATCCCTCCCCTATGGGGATCATGCATGTGACTGGAGGGTTTCAGTCGAAATCAAGGAGTGTTGTGCCAGCATCTGGGACATCAGGGCATTGAAAAAATAGGTTTAATTCAGGGTCTGGGCACCTAGATGGGTGGCTTATCCCTTGGGGGTCCTAAATAACCCAATAGGGAAGTCATTAAGGGTTTTGGTTTGTCAATTCCACTTCCTTATGGTGATCTAGGAGGTTGAATCACATCAAATTAACTCTTCATCACATGTTTACCCCAGTATTTTGGTAACTTGGGTAAATGTGGGAGGAGGGAATTACATAATCAATGCACTTGTAGAAATTATGGCGTATATTTTCTACTACTCATGAAGGTTTAATAAAAATCATAAGACACAAACCTATAATCAAAATCATAAGACACAAACCTACTCTACTTCTTTGTGGAATTCAGTTCACAATTTAGAACATCAATCACAAAAATGCAATGAGAAATAACACATGAACACAATATTTTAGGGGAAATAAATATGCTAAAAACCCTTATGCATGCTTGCATTAATTTGATGAATAGATATGTATTAAATTTATTTTCTCAACTAATCTTTACCTGCAAGTGAATAACCTATCTCTCCACTCAGTAAGACACTTTAACCTAGACTTAGTCAATTTCTGCCTCTCCTTGAGCCCTTATTTTCTTACATAATTCCTAAGGAAATTTGGCCCCTATTATTTAGGAATTTCATCCAAATGATTATGAAATTCCTAAGGTTGATCATCTATCTACATGCAAAAATTGTACACTCATGACTAGTCTATAGTTGATGTCACACTGCCTTAGAATCTCCACCATAGATGGGGAGCTCAAATTCTCTACATGCACTAGCTATTTTCGTTTGATTGACCAGTTAACTGGATGATGACTGAGTTAGACTAAAGTTTGATTTCACAACTGACCTTCCACTAGTTCCTCTAATAGTTGGAATTGGTTTAACTGAAAACAGATTGAAATAACTGACCTTGATTGCCACAAATTAGCAATCACACATGCTTAATTGAACTCTAATCCCTCTAACTCGAATTTATGGAATAAAATAGGTGACACAAGCCATGTCACACAATTTGATTGCATCCAATTTGTATATTGATGTGGAAAATCAAATTTTCTCAATTTCACCAAGGAAAAATCAAATTGATACTTTCTTGCTACATTTTTCAACAAAACTTTCATATCTCTTAGATCTTATTCATCTCCTTTCTCCCTGGTGCACACCTGGTTTAGGTCATATCACACATGAATAAACTATTCACTTGCACACCCAACATGTTAATCTCCATCTCCTTATATAGATTTTTCCATAGCCAATACCTTAGGCAAATCCTTTAGTAAATTAGATGGTATTCATTGATGGGATCAAATAGATTTTACTACCATAATTACTACGGTAATGTCCTGTCATATCCATATTTCAATGGTTCAGATTACGTATGTGACTTTTGTTCTTGAAACCTATGTATGTATGTGATCCTTGTTCATAAAAACCGTGTATACTTTCTCAAACTTCACATTTTCCATGCATACTATGACTAAGTTTCCAATTCTCTTCCATGTCCTTTGTAACATTAATACCAATATTCCTAATATTTCCATTGCTTCCATAATCATCATATTATTACTGTTGTAACCCCTTATTGTTATTAGTACAACCCCCTTATTATATTGTTGTGCCCATGTAGTCCCCATATTGTTATTATTGTGCCCTATAGAAGCCCACTATTGTTATTATTGTGCCCTTACATTATTATTGTTATGTCAGTTCTGATTATATTATGACCCCTTAGACTGCTATATATAGAAAGGAGGTCTTATCATTTGTATCATATAAGAATTGTTCATTTTTGTAATGTAAAGGTGGTTGGGCCCTTGAAGAGGCTTAATATAAGGCATTGATCTATCTTTTCTATCCTTTTGTGAGCTGGTTTCATAACATTTGGTATTAGAGCTTTGGATTTTAGTGTTTTGTTGCTCCAAATAGGTCATCGTGATATTTTCGCTATAACTTTTTTCTGCAACATTTCAGAAGCTAAGAAAAGAGACCTTTGAGAAGAAATCTTGTTGAACTGCACATCCGAATTTTAGATCTTGTCTCACTATATTTTCGGAGATATGATATGAGGAATTTAGGATTTTGGCAAGCTCCAAAATTTCATCTAAAATAGGTCAATGTGGTATTTTTGCTATAACCTTTTCGCTATGAAGTTTGAGAAGCTAAAAAAAAACCCATTTGAGAAGAAATCATTCTAAATCTCGGGTCCAAATTTCACATCTTGTCTCACTATATTCTCAGATATACGATTTAAGGAAGTTAGGGTTTTTGTAGACTCCCAAATTACATCCTAAACAAGTGACCTTGAGAAAATCGTCATAACTTTCTCTCTGAGCAACAAATTGAAATTTCCAAAGAACTTACAAAAAGAGGACGGACTTTAGTTTTCTGTGCATAGTTTTCAGATCTGAATGTTGAAACAGTGACACGTGGCATGTCATACAAGTTCTCTCTACTAAAACATTATATAATCAGGTCATCTTAGGAAATTTGGCATAAATCTTTCTAGGAGAATCAAATTCTAATAAGTTGCAGGTTTAGAAAGACGACTCAGAGGGCTACAACAGGAGACAATTTCAGAATTTTGAGATCTGAAAGTACAGAGTTACAGTCATTTCACGATCGAGCTCTTGAAATCGAGAAAAGGTGATATGAGGAAGTTTGATAGAAAGGATCTAGTAAATTGGATACTACAAATGGAGAAATATTTTGATCTACATGGTGTACCACTGTTACAAAATGTATGTGTTGCATCTTCATATTTAGAACCAGATCAATTTTTAGGGTATAAAGGCTTTTTTCTCGTAAAAAACTTGTTATGTGGTCAATTTTCACGGAGGAAATGATAGCACATTATGAGGATACAAAGAGAAACACCTTCTTTACAGCAACACCACAACAATTGGAAAAAAAAAAAACAAAAGAGAAAAAGGGATTTGTTACAAAGAAGTCTACCCCTCACAACTATAAAGATGGAAGTGTTGTTTCTCCTAGCCTTCCACAACCTGCAAGGTTTACATCACAACAATTGGAAGAAAAAAGAGAAAAAGGGCTTTGTTACAAGTGTGATAACAAATACATTAAAGGTCATAAGTGTGCTGAGAAGAAATTATTTTACATTGATTGTGGAGAGGAGGAAGAAAAGGATTAAGAAACGTCAAAAGAAGAGTATATACACCAGGAACAAACCCCAGAGAAAGAAGAAATGAATCCGACCATATCTTGTAAATAATTGGAAAGAATTACCACTCGTAAAACTCTCAAGATAGAAGGACATATCAAGAAGAGAAAAGTTCAAGAAGTGAAAGATCACATCGAGAAAGAAGAAATGAATCTGACCATATCTTTTAATGCATTGGACGGAATTACCACTCCTCAAACTATCAATATAGAAGGACATATCAACAAGAAAAATGTTCAAGAATTGAAAGATCACGTCGAGTCTCAAGAAATCAATCCGACCATATCTTGTAATGTATTTGAAGAAATTACCACTCATCAAACTATCAAGATAGAAGGACATATCAAGAAGAAAAAGGTAAGAGTGTTGGTTGATTCGGGCAGTACCCATAATTTTATTCATTGTAAGATAGCCAAGGAATTGAATTGCCTCCTATATCTAGCACCAGAGTGTCGAGTGATGGTTGCAAGTGGAGGAACCATAAATTTCTCTAGAAAGTGCCACAAGATCAAGCTATCCATGAGAGAATATGTATTTAATAGCCCAATGCATTCCATTCCAATGGGTGGTGCTGATGTTTTACTAGGAGTCTAATGGCTACAATCTTTGGGTATGATAGCTTTTAATTTTCAAGAACTTTTCTTGAAAGTTTTTTGGGAAGGAAAGGAAGTTGAATTGAGGGGTATCGAAGGAAAACCTATAAATCTAATCAACTCTAACAGCATGACAACGTTTATAAATAAATAACAATAGGGTGTAATTCCACAATTATGTTCACTAGAGGATCCCACATCGAAATCATGTATTTCTCCAGATCTCGAAAACATTTTGGACAATCATTCCAAGGTATTTGAGACTCCGAAAGGCCTCACACCTATTTGTGATAATGATCATGTTATTCATTTGATTCCATGAAGTGTTCCTCCAAACATCAGGGTTTACATATATCCATATGCCCAAAGGAGTGGGAACTCATTCAAAAGTTGCAGAAGATCCCAATTCAAACAATATTGCGAGAACTTGACAAGGAAGGAAAAATCATATTGGAACCTGAAGCAGTCACAGAACCGAGAAATTAAAAGCTACAAAATAGATCAATTTCAGAGTATCTCATCAAGTGGAAGAACTTACCCGCTGAAGATTCCACATGGGAGGACAAGAATTTATACAGAAGCATCAAGAACTAATCAAGTGTTGAGGAGAACACTTTTTGAAGGAGAGGGGCATGTTAGGTCCCTATGCCACTAGTGTAACCCCTTGTTGTTATTAGTACAACCCCCTTATTATATTATTGTGCCCATGTAGTCCCCATATTGTTATTATTGTGCCCCATAGAAGCCCACTATTGTTATTATTGTTCCCTTACATTATTATTGTTATGTCAACTCTGATTATATTATGACCCCTTAGACTCCTATGTATAGAAAGGAGGTCTTGTCATTTGTATCATTTAAGAATTGTTCATTTGTGTAATTTAAAGGATGTTTTCCCCTCAAAGAGGCTTATTTCTAAGGCGTTGACCTATCTTTTCTATCTTTTTGTGAGCTAGTTTCATAATAGTTTCCATCAAGGACAACACATTAGGCATAATGCAAAAATCTCCCCCTTTGGACTTGATGGAAACCATTTTGGTGTTTGGAAAACATCTAAAAAAACCAAGTCTTCTCTCCCCCTTTGACATCAAGGGGAAAGGGTTGAACCCGGTTGAATGAAATACTTCCTTTGTAGAGATCAATATTGTAAGTCTGGTATGTTGATATGAATGCAGAAATATGCATATTAACCATGCTCCTCCTCAGCATATGTTGGTCCTTCTAAATATATACAATAGAGTAAAAGGCTTTATGAATCAAACAAATATGATATTTCTTATCACCAATGACTCTATGCTCCCATGATTACACCAATCACCCAACATATTGGGTTTACATATTCGACCCAGCTTTACATCAATGTCCCAAAATAATGGGATTATATACATATCATGAGTTGATCTCAATAGCCCATACATGACTGAATTTTACAATTATTACAACATGAGTCTTTTCAGGACCTTTAAATCAAGAGACATACAATACATTTATAACCATAAACATGAATCTCAATAATGAAGTGTCCTTTGTAGCAATACCACAAAAACCACGTAATTGGCATAATAGAAATAACATTAATATCCTCATCGTCAAGAAGCAATAGGAACATAAGACAATGTATCATCAATAAAATACATATCCTCCTTGTCAAGTGCATTTAGTGGAAACATCAATAAAAAAATAAGGCACCATTGAAATTCATCATGAGCAACCCAAGCATCATGGATATAGTGACAACAACACATATATCTTCAGTAATGATAGCAACAATAACCATATATCAAAATCATCAACAATCATAGTCATCATAATGTAACAACGAAATATCAAGGAACCATAATGCCAATAATGAACCATTAGAACAATGGAAAATGCTCCCCCTGAACTTGTGCCAAATCTTCATCGTCTAGTATGATCATATCCTTCTTACAAAAAATAAACACATCAAAGAACCATATAGATAACAAAAATAGCATAATATTTTGTAGCAAATCATAACCTCAACATGAACCAACATCCTTCTAAGAAGAATAAGAGCATCACCAATAGACTACAACAAATGAATGTCAGAACCAGAAAGCCAAGAAAAAACTTATGGAAAACACATGATTATCTCCCCCTGAATTTGTGCCACTTCTTTTTCATCGCAATGAATCATACACAACTATCTAGATCAATTACTGCATATACATGCAACTGTATTTCATAAGAATCACGTACAAAATATAAACTAATGATTATTATATCCATAGCTCCCCTTGAAATGTTGTGTTTTTCCTTCTTATGTTAGAACAATTAGCTGAGTGAAGATGCAGGAACCATTCCTAATTTATGTATGAGATATTCAAAGGAATCACATGGAAGAGGCTTGGTCAATAAATTTGCAATTTTTTCCTATGAAGGAACATATTCCAGCTTGACTTTTTTGTTCAAGAACTTTCTCTCTACGAAAATGGTATTTGATTGGGGTATACTTAGTGTTTTAGTGCATGACATGATTTTTAGAGATACTTATGGAACTAGTGTTGTCACAGAGAATAGGTACAGGTTGAGGACAAGTGTCTTGAATGTCCTACAATGTTTGGATCATCCATAGAAGTTGAGTACAATGAAAGGTAGCAACAACATATTCTTCTTCAGAAGTTGGTAAGGAAATAAGACATTGTTTCTTACTGAACTAAGAAACTAAGTGAGGTCCCAAATAGAATTCTCCTCCACTAGTACTTTTTTTGCCATCAACATTAATTTCCTAGTCTGCATCTATGTAAGTATGAAGTGAAAAATCTATGTTTTTGGGATACCATAGACGAAGATCTTAAGTTTCTTTTAGATACTTGAATATCCTCTTAACTTATTTAAGATGAGTTTCTTTAGGATTTGCTTGGAATCGTCCAACTATGCCAATTGCATGCATAATTTATTTTCGTGTACCTATAAAATAAATCAAGAGACCAATCATAGATCTGTATTTTGATTAATTAACTTTAAGATAATCATCATTTTTGCTAATATTTCATCTTGTTACCATTTGTGTGTATACATGCTTGCAATCTTACATTCCATATTTATTCATAATCTGCTCGAGATACTTTCTTTGAGAAATAAATATACCATATTTAGTTTGATGAACTTGAAGACCAAGAAAGTATGTTAGCTAACCAAGTAAAGACATTTCAAATTCTAGATGCATAGTTGAAGGAAATCCTTGACTCATAGATTCAACATTCCTTCTAAATATGATGTCATCAACATAAACCCCTGCTACCAAAAGTTTTTGTTTATCATATTCGATGTATAAATTGATATGCATATCCTTTCTTGAATCCTTGTTGCTGAGGATACCTATTAAGACAATAATACCATGCATGAGGAGCCTATTTTAGCCCATGTAATTCCTTCTTAAGTTTGTAAACAAGATTGTTATCATTGCCATGTATGAATCCTTTAGGTTGTTCAATATAAACTTCTTCTTCTCGGTCCCCATTTAAAAATGTAGATTTAAAATCCATTTGATATACATTAAAGTTACGAAACCTGGAAAATGCATGAAACATTCTTATGACTTCAAGTCTAGCTGCAGGCACAAATTTCTCTTCAAAGTTTACCCCTTCTTGTTGCGCATAGCCTTTGCATACAGTCTTTCTTTGTTTCAAATTACTTCTCCATTTTCATTTAGTTTTCTCTTAAAATCCCACTGTTGTCCCAATTTATATTTTATTGTGGGACTTTTTTACTAGTTTCCTGATGGTTCTTTTCTATTTTCTCAAGTTATTCATTCATTTCCTAAACCCAACATTCATATTTTCTTGATTTATTCACATTTTGAGGTTTAATTGCAGATAGTAAGGCTAAGTGACTAGATTATCCAACAAATGTTCTTCTGGTTTGTATTTTTGCTTCCTTATCACCTATAATTTGAGATTCAAGATGATTTTTCTGAACATACCTTGATGGAGTCTTTTCTAACCCACCTATATTTTCATTTCCTTCTTCATATGCTTCTCTTTCCTCTTCTCCTACAAATTCTTAGATTTTAGTAGGGACTAATTCATTATCTGATCATGCTTCCCTTTTGGTAGTTGTGGATGTTTCATCAATAACAACATCTATACTTTCAAAAATATTTTGGAGCCTCTTACTATAACAATTATATCATTTACTTATGGAATAGCATCCAAGAAGGATTCCTTCATCAGCTCTATATTCCAACTTTCCAAGATTATCATCATTTTTCTTTATAAAACATTTTCTTTGAAAGATTCTAAAGTTTTTTACAGTTAATGTTTTACCATACTAGAGTTGATATGGAGTTTCATCAATTTTTACTCAAACATGGGCTTCGTTAAGTATATTCATGGCTCTATGTACTACTTCTCCCTCAAAATTGTGAGGTGTTCCTGACTCATCAAGCATGGAACACACCATTTGTTGAGCTATTATGTTAATTCTTTCTTCCACTACATTTTGTTGAGGACTTTTAGCTATGGAAAATTGTCTTTCGATGCCATCCTTCTCACAAAAATTGAAAAATTCATATGATATAAACTCTCCTCCTCTATCTTTTTTTCCCCAAGAACTTTCCTCCTCTAACATATATAAGACATTTGATTTTTAGTTCCAATTCATTTTCGGTGATAGCCTTGAATATTTTAAACTTTTCAAATGCCTCATGTTTATACTTTAGTAAACCAACCCAACACATTATTGTAAATTCATCAATCAATAGCATGAAGTATTTTTCACCACAGGGAGAATTCTTTCTCATAGGTATGCATAAATCAGTGTGAACAAGTTCAAGGGGTTTACATGAAGTACATTCTTTAGCTTTAAAGTGAACTCTTGATTGTTTACAAAATTGACATTATTTGCAAATAATATTTTCAGGTGGATAAATGTTTGGAAAGTTATGAATTGTTCCCATATTGCTTGATTTGTATAGTGAGAAAAGCTGAGGTGTCCCAATATTTTGTGGAAAGCCAACTCTCTTCAGATTTTCTCAAAATATAGTTCCCTTAGTCTCCTTCTAGGATATAGACATTGCTTGGATTTTTGGTTCCCTTGATTATGGTCTTACTTGTATCCAAATTTCTTACCATGAAATTCTTTGATTTGAAAATAACTTCATGCCCTTCATCACACATTTGACTAACACTTAATAAGCTATGCCTTATCCTGTCAACAACTAATACATTCTCATCCTTGATCTTTCTTTTTAATACCACAAATCCTTTTCCTTTAATAGTAGTAGGTGATTTATTACCAAAAGTCACATTATTTTCTTTCTTAATTTCATTAAAAGAAACGAGGTTATCTATGTCACTTGTTATATGCTTTGAACAACCATTATCAATGTACCATAGATTCTCTTGATCTCCTGCATACAATTCTAGACCATAATTTTCAGAGGAAGTAATTTTATTTTTCCATACCTTGGGAGGTTTTTCCTTCTACTCATGTTGATAAGATGAATTTATCCTAACACTACATGACCAGATTTATTGCAAATAGAACATTCAGCTTGATTATAAAGAGGGGAGAAAGCATTATAAGAAGACTTCTTTGTCCTATTTTCATTATCTTGTTTTCTTTCTTCTCTAGTCATAATCATTTTATAAGAAACATAATGAACTGCTTTCTGACCAAAGTTGTGACAAGTGAAGCATTGACCATTGAAGTAAGAGTACCTGGGAGTATAATACCTTTTTTATTAGCTTGCCTTTTTTCATGAAAAGGTTGTTTTTCCTGAGAATAGTTTGGCCCTGCATTCTTTTCCTGAGTCCTATAATTCTAATGATTGCTTCCTTTTACAACTTTAATGTAGTTTTTTGTACCTATTCCAAAAGATTTCATAAGTTCTGATGTTTAACCATTTGTATTTGGAATATATCCAAGACCCATCTTGATTAGTGGAGAATGCTAAACTTTAATGATTTCTTCTAAATTTTCGGATCCTTCAGAAAATATAAGATTTAGAGACTTTATTTTTTAAAGTTCCTTTCTTATACCAACAATTTCAATTTCTAATTTTTCAGAGTGCTTTTCCCTTTCTTGTTTCTTTAAAGCTTCTTCTACTAATTTAACTTCTTCTACCGAGATTCTTAACTGAGTTATTTCTTCAACAAGGGCATTTTATTCATACATATTTATTTCCTTTTCTTGACTCTTGTTTATGACCGTGAGCCTATAAATTTATTCTAGAGCATCCATTAAGACATCATCAAACTCATCTACACATTGTTCCTCAAAATCCATAATAAATTGAAAATATTGGTCTGGTTCATCATCCTCATTATTGGAGTGAGTATAAAAACTTTTCTTGTTAGTGAAACCTCTTTTAATGTTCTTCTTTGGAACATTATTTCCTTTTTTCATTATTTTCTTTGTCTAAAATGTAACTTGTATATTTAGGCTCTCCCTTTTCTTTCCCTTTGTTTGTGTCTTTGAACTTTGATTCTCTAATACCCGGTGTATCCCCCTTTCTCATATCATAAGATTTCAAGCTCCTATGAAGTTGTTCAATAGTGAGATTCTTTAAATCATGCATTTCTTCAATGGCAGAAACTTTGGAATCAAACTTTGGGGTTACAGATATCAAAATATTTTCAACGATGATAATATCCTTTATTTCTTCACAAATATTCTTCATTGAGTTAAAAATCTCATCTACTCTAAGTAAAAATATTGCAATTCTTTCATCATCATGCATTCTAAGAGTCTCATATTGAATTCTATATGTTAGAAGTCTAGCAATTTTTACCTTGGTGTCACCTTCATAGCTTTGGGAAAGCTTATCCCGTATTGCCTTTATGATGCTTACCTGCATGACTTTCATAAACTCAGATTCAACCAAACTTCCCAAGGTAGCATTATGGCCTTCGCATTCATCTCATATTGTTTCTTGCTTGCATCATCAGTGGGAATGGAGGATCGGTATTTATATCCCCTTCAATAATTTCCCATACATCATCTCCTCATGCCTTCAAATATGATCTCATTCTAATTTTCCAAAACATAAAGTTAGTTCCATTAAACAAAGGTGCATCGATAGAAGATACTCCCTCTTGACTGCGCATATTGATACATCTCCCTTTAAGCGATCAAGCCAGTTTTGAGGGTGATTCAAGTGGATATTGGTGGCCACCTTCCTATTTCACTTGGACCCCCAACACTGTCTCTTTCAGTTTTTCAGTTTCCTTAATTGTAGCACGGTTTACTATTTTTGGTAGTTTTTCTGGTCCTAAAATTTTAGAGCCATTTTTAGGCCCTAAACGATGTTTTTAAGGGAAAACAAAGAGATTGCTCAAGTCCCAAATGGGGAAATGAGTATTTTTTCAACCTACTCTTTGAGATCTTGGGATTGAGGTATTATGATAGCCAACCAAAATCGTATGCCAGAGTTACAACCCCAAGAAATTGATGTACCAATTTAGTGAAACGAGGCCCACAGTTTTGGCACTTCATCTCCTTTAGTTAGGTTTCTAGATGTTTATGGTTTTTCACTATTTCCCAATAATAAATAGGACTTGGAGCCTCATTGTAACATAGTTCAGAGGCATGCAACCACCACATGTATTCTTAGAGATAAGCTACCATCACCCAAGCTAATATTATTTCCATTATTCTTGTAAGCGTATTTCAGTATTTGATATTAATGAAATGAAGTGGTATTTATGCTCCATCATTGTATTTATGGTTATCTCTGTAATTTTTTGCGTTCCTATTTAAATTTAGATCAATGGTGTCAAAGAGGTCTGCTCTTTCTCTATTTTTCTTTGCATGTCCCCAGTGAGGTCAAGATATAAGGATTTAGGGCTTGAATTAGTTGAACTTTTGCAAGACCAGCCTCGCAAATCCCAACGACCTCCCACGGGGGAAGAAAATAAAGATGAGGGGGCAAGAAATCCTTTCAAAATATTTATTGAAGAAGCCCTCGAGTGACAGAGGAATGTGATGATTGACAAATTTTCCTAGATCCTTCAGTGGCTACCCAAGGGAAACACATCTACTTCCAACATCTACTCTGGAAGCACCACAACCTTTAAGGTACATGTTATCTTTAACATTCCCATATTTGAGGGTTAGATATATGTGGATGCCATAGATAAATGGTCAAATCTACTAGAAGGATATTTTTTTGTTCATGATTTTTCCAACAGGAAAAAGATTACTTTTTCTCTTCTCAAAGATGCCCCCCACGTCAAGGACTCATGAGAAACCTACTATGAGAAGAAGGATGAAAGAATTCCCTCACTATTTCCATACGCACCCACTAGGGATTTGATCTTGGATGCCATCAAGGAGCAGTACTACCCTGTCAAGAGCTTGAGGATAATTACATAAAGGGGACTACACTGCAACATGGAAGGGACGAAGATGTGTCAAAATTTACCAATGTTTTTCATAACCTTCGCACAAAGTTGGGTATCAAGGATTTTGAGAAACATTTGGTAGTCAAATAATGCGATTGCCTACACAGGTACATCCAAGACGAGATGGAGTGCCTGGAAATATTATGGCTTAGCATAAAGTACCGATATGCTATGAAGATCGAGCAGAAGCTTAAACAAAAAAAGTGAGACTTTGGATTTGTTAATCTGAAGCAAAGGAAAGGTGCCCCCAAATGTAGAGCACGGGGAAAGGGTAAGATGAGATGAACTAGGGGAACCTGTCGAAGCCACAAGCAAATAATAACACCATAAAGACAAGGAAGGACAAGGGAATGTGGAGTGAGTTCCATAAGAGCTCCACTCAAAACAAAAGTGAGTGTCGGGCCAAGCAGTCGCTAGTGGGCGAGTTGAAAGCTTCTCAGTCCGACAAATGTTCTGAGGGGAATGACAAAGGGAGTCAAATCATTGATGTGGATCCCAATGCCACTGTGGCCACCACCAAGATCTAGAATATTGAGCCTGAAGATTCATAAGAGGGGGAGCACCTATTCCACTAACAGATGTGGGTGAAGGGTTCTTCGTTGTAATTCATTATCGACAATGGGAGCAAAAAGAACCTAATTTTAGCAAAGCTCGTGAAGTGGCTAGTCCTATCAACTACAAGACATATATAACTATATACCATTAGGTGGCTTTATCAAGGATGAGATCTTCGACTCAACCAATAGTTTCACGTTCCCTACAACATTAAGCCCTTCACAGAGGAGGTGTTGTGTGATGTTGCTCCTCTTGAATTTTGTGATGTATTATTAGGAAAAACATACTTATTGAAGTAGAATGTTGTATATCAGTCTAGACTTCGCTCTGTTATTATCTATTTGGGTGCTATGTTATAAAGGATACCCGAAGTAGTCCCACCTACCGCCATCTCTTTGATCTCTGCTAAGAAATGCAGTAAGGTCATCTCCTAGACTGAGATTTTTTTTTCTTTCTAATTCTCTCTCAAAGTAAGGGGAAGGTCATAGCCACATCCACGACCCCTAGCAAGGGTTCATCCAAGGAGTAGAAGTGAGTGGATACTATCGTGGAAGAATATAGGGACATATTCTCCTCACACATAAGGGTACCCATGCATTTTCAAGTCAAGCATTCAATCGATATGACTCCTAAGCCACCTCTACCGAGTGGGCCAATATATCATCACTCCATTTTGGAAAATGAGGATACCAAGCGACAAATATAGGAGTTGCTACAAAAAGGTAAGATCTAATCAATCTCGTCACCTTCTGGGAACCTGCTTGTACTTGTAAAAAAGAAGGATCAAGCCTAAAGGCACTACATTGATTATCGGGCACTAAAAAAAATTACTGTTAGGAATAGGTATCTAATCCCAATTGAAGGCCAGATAAAACAACTCACCGGGGCCAAGTACTACAGCAAGATTGTTTTGAAGTTTGGTTATCACCAGGTTCCAATAGAGCCCATAGATGTATGGAAGACAACCTTTAAATCCAATGAAGGACTATTGAATGGTCTGTTATGCCCTTCGGGTTGACAAATGCCCCTACTACTTTTATGAGGCTAATGGATGACATCTTACAACCCTTCCCTAACTTATTCGTGGTGGTTTACCTATACGACATCCTCATGTTCAACAAGAGTTGGGAAGAACACTTGCAACACATTCGGTAGGTCTTTCAAACCCTTTTGCAACACAAACTATGTGGAAAATTGGAGAAATGCACCTTTAGCATGAGCCAGGTCCAATAATTGGGCTACATCATAGATGAGTGTGGCATGGATGTGGACTTGACCAAGATCCAAGTCATTTAGGATTGGCCAGCCCCGACCAAGATCCAATTCATTCGGGATTGGCCAGCCCTAACCACTCTAACAGAGCTTCGTAGCTTTTTGGGCCTTGCAAATTTCTATCAGAGGTTTGTGTTGCCATTATCCCATATCACTTTCCATTTTAGTCAAATTACTGAGGGTGGGGTGAAAGCAAATTTTTCTTGGTCTAAGTCCCAATAGAAGGCGTTTGTTGAGTTGAAGCACTGCCTCTACTCTGCACCGACTCTCACACTGCCAGACCTACAACAACCATTTGAAATCGAGACAAACACATCAAACTATGTTATTGGTGTGGTCCTCACCCAGCACAAGAATCCAATGTCGTATCATAGTGACACACTTTCAAAAACAATTTGGAAGTACCCCACCTATGATAAAGAGATGTATTCCATGATGCAGGCTTGTCGAAAATGAAATCACTACATTCTGAGGAAGGAGACGGTCATCCAAACTGATCACGGACCTATTCAGTTTATACAAATACAAGGGAAGTTGTAGAACAATCGCCATCATAAGTGGTCTACATATCTGCAATAATTCATATTGAACATTAAATACAAAAATCGTAGCACCAATCATGTTTCAAACTCGCTCAATTGGCCCCTAGTTCCAACATTGACTATTGTTCTCAACTCTTGTGGTGATGAGACCTCTAGATGGCCGCAACTATACAAAAATGATCCATTGTTTACCTTGACATATGATATTCTAGTAGCTAGAAAGAAATTTCATGATTTCCAACTCCAAGACGCATTACTATGCTACCTGGGCCACCTTTGTGTTCTTTCAAGAAAGCGTGCCAGGCTGATTTGGGAGGCACACTATAGTCATGTCATAGCACACTTTGGTGTGGAGAAAATTGTGGTTGTAATACAATAGTAATTTTATTGGCCCAAACTCCAGCTGGATGTTTGGAAATATATGAGATCCTGCACTGTCTACGCAAAACCCAAGCTAGCCATCAAGAAACAAGACATGTACACTTCTCTACCTACTCCCATCCAACCGTGGGAATCCATCTCCATGGACTATATGTCTAGCATCCCTTCTACCAAGCTTGGTAATGGCTGTGTATTTGTGGTCATTGATAAATTTTCTAAAATGGCTATATTGGCGACTTGCAAAAAGAGTATCACAGCAGAGGACACTACCAAACTCTTCTTTGAACAAATATGGGTACATATTGGGATCCCGCAGACCATTATATTAGATCAGGATAGTAGGTTCTAGAGCACATTCTGGTCAACCCCCTTAACACTATTGGACACCAAGCTCACCAATTCGACTACCTTCCATCCCCATACTGATGGTCAGACGAAGGTTGTTAATAGGATGATAGTGCACATAGTGTACACGTACAACTCCAAGCATCCTCGAACATGGGATGAGAGTCTTCCATATGTGTAGCACATTTATAATAGAGCTCTCTATAGCTCGACTCGTCGTTGTCCCTTTCAAGTGGGTCTAGGATTTCAACCATTGTTTTTTATTAACGTTGTCATGCCTCATGTGACTATGCAGACATAATCCATAAATGTACTATTCGAGGCTGATAAAGCGACCAGATTTATTGAACGCATCCAACACATCTACCAGTAGGTTCAAAACATCCTGGAGAAGTCAAATTCCAAGTATAAGAAGCGACATGATCAACATTGGGTGCCACACAAGTTTTAGGTGGGCAGAAAAGTCTACTTGAATTTGTAGAAAGAACGCCTTACCGGAGCCCATTGGAAGCTCATACCACTCTGATATGGTCTTTATACCATTACCAAGGTTGTGGGAGACAACACGTTTCAGCTCAACATTCCTCCATTCCATGGCATGCACCCAATGTTCAATTTTGACTACCTTCGACCATACTTCTCACCATTGTTGGACACATCATACATTCCCGAATGACTCACACCAACAGAGTTAAAGCTAGACTACATGGAACATGCCACAAATGATAGGATTATGGACACACAGGTCAAGAACATTCACTAGCAAAGGATTCAACTATATCGGGTTGTCAATGTTGGAAAACTCTTGCACCAAGGCAAGCGGTTCACCAAGGACCAAGCTCAACAGAAGTTTCCCACCTCATGGAGGAACTCAATGAAATGGGGACCATTGCTTCCTAAGGGGGGAGGACTGATCTGAGTGGATATTGGTGTCCACCCTCCTTTTCCACTTGGACCCCAAGCACTATCCCTTTCAGTATTTCAATTTCCTTAATTATAGAACAATTTACTATTTTTTGCACTTTTTTGGGTCCTAAACTTCTAAAGCCATTTTGAGGACCTAAACGACATTTTTAGGGAAAACGGAGAGACTAGAATCTTCCAAAACTAGCAAATGAATTTGTTACCAACCTACTCTTCAAGAAATTAGAAAGGAGGTATTATGGTAGCCAAATATAGATCATATTCCAATGTTACAACTCCTGGAAATTGGTTTACCAATTTAGCCAAATAGGGCCCACAATTTTTATGCTTCATCTCCTACGATTAGGTTTCTGGATGTTTATGGTTTTCCATTGTTTCTCAATAATAAACAGGCCTTGGAGCCTCATTGTAACATATTTCAGAGGCATTTAGCCGCCACATTTCGTCTCTAAGATAAGCTACCATCGCTCGAGCTAGTCTTATTTCCAGTCTGTTTGTAAAAAAAATTCAGTATTTGATATTAATGAAATGAAGTGTTATTAAGTTGAATCTTTGTATTTATGGTTATATCTGTAATTTTTTGTGTTCCTGTTTAATTCAAATTAGTGGTATTAGAGCGATCTAGTCTTTCTCTGTGTTTCTTTGCATTTTCCCAATGAGGTCGGGATATAAGGAATTAGGGCTTGAACTATTCGAACCTTTGCATGACCAGCCTCGCAAATCCTGATGGCCTCCCATGGGGGAAGAAAAGAAAGATGAGGGGGTAGGAGATACTTTCAAAATCTTGATCAAAGAAGCCCTCAAGCGAAAAAGGAACATGATGATGGAAAAATTTACCCAGATCCTTCAACAGCTACCCAAGGGCAACACATCTACTTCCAGCAGCTACCCTAGAAGCGCCACACCCTTTAAGGTATAAGTTAACTTTTACATTCCCATATTTGTGGGTTAGATAGTTGTAGATGTTGTAGATAAATGGTTAAATATGTTAGAAGGATATTTTTCTATTCATGATTTTTCCAGCCGGGAAAAGGTTATTTTTTCTCTTCTCAAAGTCACCCGTCACATCAAGGACTAGTGGGAAACCTACTGTGAGCAGAAGGATGAAAGCACACCCTCGTTATTTTTGGTCACACCCACTTGGGATTCAATCCGAGATGCCATAAAGGAGTAGTACTACCCTATATGGATATATGAGGATAAATACATAAACTGGACCACACTATGACAGGGAAGGGTCCAAGACATGTCCGAGTTTACCAATTTTTTTCATACCCTTTACACGAAGTTAGGTATCAAATATTCTGAGAATCATTTGGCACTAAAGTACCGCAACTGCCTACATAGGTATATCGAGGATGACATGGAGTTCTTGGACATCTCCTCGCTTGGCATGACATACCAATACACTATCAAGATAGCGCAAAAGCTTAAACATAAAAAGTGAGACTTTGGATCTGTGAATCCAAACCCAAAGGAAAGGTGCCCCAAAACCACAGAGCAAAGGGCAAGGTCAAGGCAGGGAAACCCAGGAGAGATTTTCAAAGCCGCAATGAAATAAAAACACCACGAAGATAAAGAATGACATGGGAAAGTGGTGTAAATTCCATAAGAACTCCACTCACAACGCAGGTGAGTGTCAGGCGAAGCAGTCACTGGTGGCCAAGCTGAAGGCTTCTGATTCTGATGCATATTCCAACTTTGAGTCAAAACCTGACAATTGGAATGAAAAAGGGAAGAATATCATTGACATGAAGCCAAGTACCACTGTGGCCACCACCAAGATCAAGAAGATTAAGCCTGAAGATCCAGAAGAGGGGGAGCGCCTATTCCACTCATAGATGTGGGTGAAGGGTTCTCCGCTGCAGTTCATTGCCGACAGCGAGAGCCAAAAGAACCTAATTTTAGCAGATGTCATGAAGTGGTTGGGCCTTCTGACTATAGCACATCCACATTTGTCTACCATCGCGTGGCTTCACCAAGGATGAGATCTCAGCATCAACCAACAATGCCGCCTTTCGTACAATATCAAGCCCTTCACAGATCAGGTATTGTGTGATGTTTCTCCTCTTAAAGTTCGTGATGTATTATTAGAACAACTATACTTATGGAAGTGACATGTTGTATACGAGTCTAGACCTTTCTCTGTTATTATATCTTTGGGTACTAAGTTATATAGGATACCAGAGGTAGACCCACCTAGCGTCATCTCCCAAACTGGTAATTTTTTTTTTTTTCTTATTCGCTCTCAGAGTAAGGGGAAGGTTGTAGCCACATCCACAACCACTAGGAAGGGTTCCTCCAAGCATCAGAGTAAAGTGGATACAGTCCTAGAAGAATTGAAGGACATCTTCGCCTCACCCAGTAGGGTACCCTTGCATTGTCAGGTGAAGCATTCAATTGAGCTGACTCCCAGAGAACCTCTACCCAATGGGCCGATATATCGTCACTCTATTCTACAAAATGAAGAGATGAAGTGGAAAATTCAGTATTTCTTATAGAAAGGGCACATCCAAGAAAGTTTCTCTCCTTATCAGATCCCGATTGTACATGTAGAAAAGAATGATGGGACTTGGAGGCTCTACATTTATTATCGGGCACTAAACAAAAGTATTGTCAGAAATAGGTATCCAATCCCACGGATTCATGACGTGTTGTTCCAACTGAAGGGGGCCAAGTATTTTAGAGAGATAGATATAAAGTTTGGTTATCACCAGGGTCCAATAGAGACCACAGATGTATGGAAGAGTTCCTTTTGTTATCACTTAGGTTGTTCCCTTAGAAAATTCTAAGAAGGGAATACGGCCGAGGTAACCACATACCAATATTTTAGACACAGATTCTAGCCCATCTGCATCCAGAGAGGGCTCTCTCTTTGTAATTTAGCTTTCTTTAAGGTATATTAGGATAGTTATGAAGTACAAGGGTTTGTTTTTGAGTTTTGGATGGTGGTGTTTAGTAGAACTGGAGTATAAGGTTGAGAAGTTCAGTCCATTGGGCTAATGGAGTCTGTGAGGATGAACTGCTGGGTGTGATTTCTTTGACAGAGGGTTGTACTACAGAGCAAGGTAATCAATCATGGGGCAATTTTATAGGCTGGAATCAGGTGGAATGAAAGTTGTGGGTGAAGGGCAATTAAGAATCCTTCATCATGCAGACAGAGGGAAAGTGAATGATTATGACCAAGAAGCAATTAAGAATTTCTTAGCATTTAAATCAATATGTAAGAACCAGGGAAAATAGGAGCAACTAATAATTCCTGTTTATGCTAATTCTGAAGAAAACATTAGTAATAATAGAGATTGAACACAGAGTGTAAACAAACATATTCTGGGCTATTTTTTTTCTCTATTACTAAGATTATGAAGCATCTATGATGTATATATAAACACAGAAATTGTGAAACACAGGTGAGAAAAACTTATTGATTCATAACGTGATTCAAGAATTCTGTAGTAGGTCCCAGAGCATCAATTCCACATTCAGAGAGTGCACCAACAATGAAATCCAACAAATTTTGTATTCAACAAATATTCAAATTTATAGCGCAATCTAGCTAGTAAATCACCAACCAACCCCGAATAGTTTGCCTGGGGAGGTATTTATATAGAAATGTTACAAAATATCTCAAAGAGATAATATCTTTAGCAATAACTCATTCTAGCTACTTTAAAAGGAGAAGTAAATGATCTTGGAAACAGGGAAAAGATAAGAGAAGAAGTGAATGCTGATGTGCTGGCCACTCGGTTGGTGAGATAATTTTGACTTTAGAATCAGTGAGTCGGTTGGTAGTTGTGTTCAATGTAAACTCCATGCTACTGCTTGCCTTGGCTAGACCTTCTTTTCTTCCGACAAGATACACTCTAATCCGCACGAATGTGATTCATTCTTGTTCTTTGCATTATAGTGAATGGTTCAGAATTTTTCATTGACCAAAGACATCTTACAAGATTTCCAACATGCTTTGCCACCACATTGGTCTTGGTATTTGATGTCTCTGTAGTTTTCTCAGAGTTTTGTCGGTTTCTGTGTACCTGGAGAAATTAGGTGGGGCAGTGAACAGATGCTTCACTTCATGCTCTATGTAGAATAGATTTTCCAAATTGTTGTAGAGGGTTTGGCCAGATGGAAGGGCCTTTTCTGCTGAAGTACTTGATGAAACATTTACTTGATTAGTAGCATGTTTATTTAATTTGTATTGATAATCCTTGTGTTTCAGTAGACAACTATCACTTCCTAAAAGACTTGGCAAGCCTTTTTGATGCAGGACTGTAAATTTTTCTGTGAAAGAATTGACCATAATCTGCATCTCCTGGAACCTTCTTTCTAGATTTTGCATTAGATTTCTCATAGTTAGAACTCTCTTGATTGTTAAAATGGTGTATGTCCTGTCTCTAATATCCAGTGCTGCTAACTCTTCACTGGTCTTGCTATTCAAAAAATGTATTAACCTGTTTGCCTGTTCAGGCATGTGCCCCAATAAAGCTCTTGTTTTCTGGACTTCTACCTGGGTCAGTCCTATCAAATCAATTTGCTCATAAATATCCTACACAGACCTCCACACATTGCTAATGGATTGATTAATGTTAGCCCATAAAATGCCTCTCATTTCTCCCAGAGGTTTATCTAACAAGAGGTCCTTTTCCAAAGCCTTCACTTTATTTTCTAATGTTTTCACCTCTCTTGTCTTTTCTGCTATAGTCATCTTAGATTAATCATAGCTTATTTCCAATTTTGCCCATTTTTGTTTGACTCCTTTCAACTCTGACACTTGTAGTTTTAGCTCTTCCATTTGTTATCACTCAGGTTGTTCCCTGGCTCCGAGAGGGAATACGGCCGAGGTAACCACTAACCAATCTTTTAGCTGTAGGTCCTAGCCTACGTACAACCAGAGAGGGCTCTCTATTTTTATTTTAGCTTTGTTTTGGAGTATCTTAGGCTAGTTATGAAACACAAGTTTTTGTTTGATGTTTGGAAGGTGACATTCAATAGAATAAGGCAGTAAGTTGAGGGAAGTTCAGGCCATTGGGTTGATGGAGTCTAATGGAAATGAGCCTCTGGGATGGTTTCTTTGGCAATAAGACAACTACAGAGCTAGATAATTAAACACAGAACAACTTTGAAGCTGAAATAAGCTGAAATGAAGTCAAGGAATGAAAGGCAATCAAGAATCTTTCATTTTGTTGACAGAGGGAAATTGTATCAACATTATCAGGGAGCAATTAAGAATTCCTTGATGATATTTAGAGTGAAAGAACCAGGGAGACAAGAGCAATCATGAAGTTTTGCCTATGCTAGTCCTGTGGAAAACATAAAAAATTACAGGAATTGAACACAGAGTACAGTAAAGTAAATTCTGGGTTATCCTTCTTTTCTATAACTTAGAGCATGATATTTAGATGATAAGTAAGACACAAATACAGTAAAATAAGAGTACAGAAGACTTATTGATCCATGTATTAACACAAGAATTCTGCAATATATCCTTTTTCCATCGATTCCACAACGGTAAGTTCACCAACGAAGCATTCGAGCAATTTTTATTTCTGAAGAGTTCTCAAAAAACATACAGCGCAAGTCCACAATGATATTCACCAGCCAACAATAATACATCTCTTTTGCAAGTATTTATAGAGGTTTATAAAATATCTCGTAGGGAAATATCTGGACATAAACATATCCATCTACTCTGACAGAAGCAATAACTAATGTGGGAAAAAACTGCGCAGCAATAACTGAGGAAATAAATGTGCTTTACTGGCTGCTGTAGGTGTCCTGTTTGTTGTTGACTCTTTGACTCTGATAGTCGGTTGATGACCGCTTTGCTGATGTGTTGTCCTATTGCGCTGTGCTTTGCCACCTATGTTTGAGCCTATTTATCTTGGTGCAAATATTCTCCTCGGCTGATTTGATTTTCCGATAGCAGAGCCATATAATGCAATTCTCTTGTTATGCAGACAATTTACACGAAGAGAATCAAAACTACTTTAAGATCTCAAGCAGGCTTTTCCACCACTGATCTGTTGGTAATTGATGCTTTCTCAATTTAAATAATGTTTCATCAGCTTCAATGTATGTGTAATAATTTGGCCAGACTGGAAAGAGATGTGCTATCTCATGCTCAACGTAAAACAAGTCTTCCAGTTTATCATACAAACTTTGTCTAGAGGGAGGCATTGTCTCTTCTGAGCCACTTGATGATGCTGTAATCTGATTTTGCACATAAGTATTTAGCCTGTATGCATACTGTTCCCATTTTAACAGCTTCCCAGTGCTAGTGACCAGGCTGGGTAAACCTTTTCTCTGTAATACTAAAATTTTATGTCTGAAGGCATTTACCTCTGTCTGCATTTCTTGACATTTCCTTTTTATAGTTTGAACCAAATTTCTCATGGTCAGCAGTTTCTTGACACTTACAATAGTCTCTGTCCTGTTCTGAATGTTTAGAGCTGCTAGCTGCTCACCAGTACGAGTATTCAAAAAAAAAAATTGATTGGCTTGCTCAGGCTTACCTGCCAATAATGCTATGGCCTTTTGAGTTTCATATTGAGCTACCCCCATCAATTCTATCTGGTCAAAAATAGTTTGTATTGGTTTCCATTGTTCAACAATAGCTTGGCTAATCTTATTCCACAAAACTGTTTTTATTTCAGTCAGGGTTCTATGGAGAGTGAGGTCTTTCTCCAAGGCCTTTATCTTATTCTCTAAACCCTTCACTTCCCTGGTTTTTTTAGCTACAGTCATCTTTGACTTGTCATAACTAGCCTCAATCTTGGGTAGAGTTTCCTTGGTTTCCTTCATTTCTTCCATTTGTAATTCCAAAGCCTTAATTTCTTTCATCATAGCTTCCATGCTCAAACTGGCCTCTTTCAATGCACTTGTCATAGCTGCTACTGAAGTTGGGGCACCTGCTGCTGAAGTTGGATCCAGGGGAGGTGCTGTTGTAGTGATTGTTGTAGGAGGAGTTGTGATTATTGGAGCTGTTTAGGATGGTTGAGGGGCCAACTCTAGCTATTTCCCTTGTTGAGCCTCTTCCAATGATTTTCTGTGTCTAACAGCCTTTGGTTCATCCTCATAAGCAGGCTTACCACATCCTCTACTTCCTGTTGTTGTGCCACCTCTGTAGTTTGAGGATGTATGGTAGCTGGCAGCTTTAATTGTCTTCTCAGGGCTGCTATGTCTTCCTCCTTTTTCCTGATTAAGGCCTGTGCACCATTGGGATCTTTGGGATCATGTCCCAACTCTATAATGATCTCTTCCAAGGATTTTATCCTATTATCCTTGGCCAATGAGGAGGTTTTCTCCAGCTCTAGTTGAGCAGAAGTGTTATACAAAGAATTTTGCAATCTATGGGCCATTAGAGCCTTATCTTCTAGGGTGGAGTATACAATTTCTCTAGCCTATTTATGCAACTCAATCTGGTCTATTGGGTGGATGTCTTTAGCAAGGACCTCTAGATTGGTTCTAATATAGTCTGCAGCTGACTGTGGCTACTGTATAGTGGGTCTGAAGTGACTAAGAGTCATCTTCCCTGCTTGCATGTCATAGGCTGCCATCAACCTTTGTTGATTTGTAGGTGCCATTCTCATTAACTGATTGTAAAGCTGAAACCTTATTGGCTCGTTTCTAGATTTGATCTCAGTGAATGCTCGTTTGATATCCAAGCCCTGCCTAGTCTGTTGTTTGGAAGATGAAACCTCCCCACCTGGTTGTCTCTCTTTCTCCTGCTGAAAGAAGCTGGCCGATGTTTCCATAATAGGAGGGATCTGCTGTTCAGAAGTTCCCTCACCCCTGATATCGCCTATAGTTTCTTCAGTAATTTCCTCCTCCGAATAAGGGTTTAGCCTCTGTCTTTTCTCACCTTGTTGGTCTGTGGATGCCCCTGTAGGTGTTTCTTCCGTTCTGTCCCTCTTTTTAGCTCTTTCCTCATTATGGGGAGTTTGCAATATAGGGATCTCGACCGCCTTTTATTGCGTTGAAGGGCCTTGTTCTTGACCCTTTTCCTGATTTGTGGATGATTGCTCTTCCATTGTACTTTGCTGTTCTGAATGCTCAATTTCTTTGCCTTTCCCTGTAGGTGAAATGGCTTCTTTAGCTTGCTGTTGTGGAGGTGTAGTAGCTGATGTGCTTGCTCCAATATGTTGAGGCTGTGTGAAGGTGACCTGTGGAAAATGTTCCAGGTCAATTCTTTTTTCATGTTCTTTCATATCTTTTTCTAATATTTCTTCTTCATTAAGCCCTTCATCATCTAATGTGCCCTATACCCATTCTTGTAGATTAGCATATTGTTCAATGTGGGGGATTGGCTGCTACACATATCCTGAAAGCCTGTGTTTGATTCTTCTAAGGCTTATGAAATGTTCAGGGTCATATGGTGCCCAAATGAAGCTTTGTTTCAGCATGAGCTCTTCCCTTAGCATATTGTCTGCATTCTTCCAGGCTTCTTCCCTTTTATTGAAAACAAAGGGACCCAATTGATGTCTGATTTTAAGTTGTGCTTTCTTGTTTTTCCCATGGAAATGAGTCAAATCTGCACTACTGAATTGCCTAAAATATTCCAAGGCAAAAAGTCTCATGGGACATATCTGGGCAGCTTATGGGGAGGTAACTCACACCCATAAATTCTGATCACTGTGTGGTTTTGGTAGAAGTACCAATCACCAATGTTGTAGCCCTTTGAAAGATGTAAGATTCTTTGCATTTCAGTAGTGAGTCTGCCAGGAGGAGTCATCATTAGTAGGCAAGTGGCTGGGTAGAAGAACATGTCAAAAAACACACAATATGTGTATGGAGAGAGGTGGACTTCATGGAAAGCTGAGGTCCAGAAGATAACATATCTTCTCTCTCCTTTTGAGTCCAGTCTCTTAAGAGGAACTTTGAAACTATCAGGGTGATAGTACAGCAGCAAATGGTAAATGTAGGAGGTATACTTAAACACCCTTTCTCTCTCCATCATCATGAATTTCTCATGTATTTTGTTTGCTATGAAGGTGGCATAGTCATACATGATAGCAGGGGGTTGTCCTGGAGTGAACATGGTTAATAGCAGAAACACAGTTTCATCCACAAATTCTCTGGTTTTGCATCCTAGAATGTAGGAAATCATATCTACCAGGAGCCTGCCTATTTCATTGAATGAGACTTGATGATAGGGTGGAGGATGATCGGCCTGGCACTGTGGTTCCATAAAAAACTGACCTACCCTTGATATTTCTGAACTAGAGAGCTTTGCACCCTTATCAAGCAGAAGTTTCATTGTAAGAGGAACCAGAGGCTGAGGTGGCTCAAAGTTCAGCATTTCATTTATGGATTGAGGAGTGATGTAGAACAGCACAGACCCATCTGGAGTGAGGATTTCTCTCTGAGTGGGGTCATAGTTTGCATGACACAGATGAATGAAGTCAGGAAACACATTGACTGATGGGAGGTAGTAGATGGGCATACTACATTGCCAGATTCCCAGGATATCAATGTTGTTTCTGTGATTATTTCTGAAGTGACACAAAGTTTTAAGGTGAGACTTGAGGCCCATCATATCCTTGATCTGGAAGTCCCTATCTGCCAAAGGTAGCCATTCTAAATCCATGTGTGGAGCATTCAAAGGAGCAATGTTAAGAGCCACTGGAGCCTCCATCTTTCAACTGTTTGTATTGTGATTGTAATCTAGGTGTATGCAGCAACAGGTAACAGGACTCAGGCTCTAAGGCTATTGTCAGAAGTGTGGAGACTAATTTTTGTATCAAGCTGACCTCACTATATAAACTTATAGTTTAGACCAATTGTTACAGAATCTGGAAGGGTCTTTTCAAATGAATTAGCTGGTTTGCAGGCTCTATGAGAAAAATACAGTGGAAATTGGCTTGGATTCGACCGACGGAGTGAAACTTTGCAGAGGGAAGTGGGAATTGAGGAATTCTCTTTAGAAAACAAGAGAGAACAGAAGGAACAGGGTGCTTAACAATTTTAGTTCAATATTTGGGCAGCGTTGGAGTCTCGGCCGACGAAAATGGGCTCGAAGATTGTTCTTATGGCAAATTTACAGAGGAGATGGGACTAAGTTTGCAGGTTTGCTTCGAATCCGCAGCTCAGATAGTGCATACAAAGTGGTAAGCGATAGGTAGGAGCGCCTTTGGAGTTGAATTACAGTTTTTTTAGGCAGATTAATCAGCGAACTATGGAAAAAACTGGGTTTTTGGGTGAAAAATGGGTAAATACTTGTTTTTACGGCGCAGAGGATAGCTAGCAGGGGCGTCTTGAGCTATGGAGCCGAGCTATGGAGCGCATTTGCAGGTTGAGGGACTGTGTAGCTTCTGGAGGCAGGTTGGATGTAAAAAATTGCATGCACGTTCTTCACAGGAGCACAAAATAGAAATAAACAAAAAATAGTCGTTTTCCCGACTTTTTAATGAATTTTCGACATTTTAGCGCTTTTGGCGCTTTTCGGGGATGATGTCATCATGACGTATTTTTTGTCACATAGCGGGTACAGAGGATGATGTGGAAGGTGACATGGATGATGACGTGGCACATGACACGGTGGCAGGGTGGTGATGTCAGTGGATGATGTGGCGCAGGTGTAGGGCAGTGGCGGGTGACGTGGATGCAACGTCATGTGGTGACGAAGGTGGAAGGACAGAGTGGCAAGCGGTTTCCATCGGACCGCCTTTGGTATAGCGGCGGTAACTGTCAGAGGCGGCTCGATGCAATCAGATGGCGACAAGTGTCCCTGTGTACGATGGTGAAACCATCGACCATCGGGTACTAACATACCGTCGTCAGGGTGCGTCCGATATGGATTAGGACCGTCGGATCTAGGGGAGGAAATCCGACGGTGGATGGGAGGGCGATATGATCGGGCTTTAGCAGAGGAGCACATATGATAAACCTTAATTTTTCAAAGGTTTCAGGCGGGTTTTGAGCTTTGGTTATGGGTTTTATGTATGTTCGGTGCCAAGTTATGGTTATTTGTTTAACCAAATATCAAACGAAACCCATATAAAATGTATGTGCACGGTGAATGTGGTATGGTTTGTGTGGGGGGGGGGGGGGGGGGGTAAGATAGTTATAAATCTAACCAAATTTTAGATTAATCCCAAATATTTTGGACGTGGAAGGGCTAATAGCAAGGCCCAAAATGGACCTAGTGTTCCCCTAACTTTGTATTGTATGGCTATAGTGCCAAGGGGTGGGGATATTTATATTTTTGGGTTATTTATATAGTTTTTGTGTAATAGGGATGGGTAAATGGTTAAGGGAGATAAATAATAGAGTTAGGGGTTAATATTAGTTTATGGATTGAAACTGAATGGATGAATGCTAAGTTTATAGAATGAAAACTTAGGCATAGGGAAGTGAAAGGAGTGTGGAATGATCATTTTTACACAAGAAATGTGGCTTCTTTCCACTAAGTAAACTCAGAGATTAACTTGGAATTTCACATAAAATGGAGTGACACTGGACTTATTTGGCAAATCCCAAGGTCCTTGAGAGGATGTTAGTAAGTGATCTTTGGTGGAATGAAGGGAAATTAGTCATGCTTCCAAAGTTATGCAACCAAATAATTGCCATGGTACCAGTGTCATTGATGAAATGAGTCTTTCTTGTCAAGACAAAAAGTGATCAAAAATTGCTTCTGCAACCTCAAACTGCCTACCCAGCCTAATACACCTAACATTTTTCTTCCTTTTGATTGGGTTCATTTAGACTAGAAAACCCTACTTTTCCTTCTTTTCTTTTGACTGCCCTCCTATCTAAATGTACCCTTATCTCTTCGAAGGGCCCAGATTAAGCAGTTGGGATCCTTAATTTCTCTACCTATCTACTCATCTGTCAAGCTTGAACTGTTTGGATAGATATTCATTCTCTATTCTACAACAACAAATTTAAATATGGAGTGGTCCAGATTGAACTGTTGGGCCATCCATCAAGTGTGATAAGCAGCAGTGTCTTCACATTGTGAACTTGCAAAATAAGATAGCAGTGGCATTTTGGCTGGCCACTTTCTTGGTCTTTTGGTTTGGGGTTCATTTTTGCTATTTTTTCTGACTAAAACATTTTCTTGCCTTTTAATTATTCTTTTAAGGCATACCCTGTTTACATTTTTTAATTTTCTTTGTCTGTATACAAAATATGGAACCTCTGCAGCATGCAAAGATGAACATATTTGGCACTTCCTTAGTCAATCATGAAAAATGAAACCTATTGGTATAGGAACCTAACACCATTGACTTCATTATCTATTCTATGCTCATGCTGGTACTTGGTGTTGTTTCTGTTGCTGCTGCTGAAGTACCTGTGGTGATTTCTGCAACCGATGCTGGGACAGTGGGAGGTGGTTCTGTTGTAACTATAGGAGGGGTAGTTGTGCTTGTTGGAGGTATTTCAAGTGGTTGGGAGGTCAACTCTCCCTATTTTTCTTATAAAGATTTCTCCAATGCATGCTCTGTCTCAGTCAATCTTTGATTCATTCTCATCAGCAAATCCATCATGTCCTCTTCTTCTTGTTGTTGCGCAACCTATGTGGTTTGTGGATGCATAGTAATAGGGAGCTTCAGCTGCTTTCTCAGGGATACAATGTCTTACTCCTTTTTAATTAATGTCTATAAGCCTTTGGCATCTTTTGGATCATGTCCCAACTCAATGATGATCTCTTCCAGGGACTTGATTCTGTTATCTTTGGCTAAAGAGGAAGCTTTTTCTAAATCCTATTGGATAGATGTGTTATTCAATGAATTCTGTAACTTGTGAGCCAATAATGCTTTATCTGCCAATGTGGAGTAGATTATTTCTTCGGTTTGCTTATATAACTCAATCTGGTCCATTGGATGGATGTCTTTGGAGAAAACTTCCAGATTGGTCCTAATGTAATCAGCAGCTAACTGTGACTCCTGCATTATGGGCTTGAAGTGGCTAAGGATCATTTTCCCTTCCTGAATATCATATCCTGCCATTAACCTTTGTTGATTAGTGGGGGACATCTTCAGCGAGTGATTATAAAGTTGAATTCTTATTGGCTCATTCTTAGCCTTTATTTCAGTAAATGTTCTCTTAATGTCAGAGCCTTGCTTGCATTGTTGCTTGCTTTGTTGCTTGGAGGATGAAACCTCCACACTATGCTGCCTTTCTAGCTCTTGCTGGTATGAGCTAGTTGATGTGCCCACTATTGGAGAGGTTTGTTGTTCAGTCGTCCCCTCACCTCTCAGGCTGCCTATTGTTTCTTCAAAAATTTCCTCTTCGGAGTGAGGATTTAACCTTTGCCTTTTTCCCCCTGGTTGTTCTGCTGGTCCACTCACGGGGGTGCTTTCCTCTCTATCTCTTTTCTTGCCTCTTTCCTCATTTAGAGGAGTTTGTAGTGCAGGGATTTCAGGTGCCTTTGTTTGTACTGAAGGGGCTTGCCCTTGGCTTTGTTCCTTTTATATAGCTCGCTGATCTCTCATTGTTTCCTGCTCTGTTTCTATTTCCTCTTTGCCCTTAGCTGACCCTGTGCTAGCTTTTTGTGTGGGCTGCTGAGAAGTCTCGGCAAAGGATGTATTGCCTCCTGTGTGCTCGGGCAGCTTGAAATATACCTGTCCAAAAGAGTCCAGTTCAAGCGTTTTTTCATGCTCTTTCATAGCTTTCTCCATTTTTTCTTCCTCAGTAACTTCTTCTACCAATGTACCCTCTACGCATTCATTCTGATCGGAAAATTGCTCTATTTCAGGAAGCCTAGAATGTTTATAGGCTGATAGCCTGTATTTTGCTCTCTTATTACTTATGAAATCATTTGGGTCATAGGTACCCACCAAAAACTCTTTCTCAACTTGAGATCTTCTCCCAATATTTTGTTAGCATCTGCCCAGGCTTCCTTCTTGTTAATGATAAAAGGGCATAACTGATTCTTTATTCTCAGCTGGGCCTTTTCCTTTGTACTATGAAAATGAGTTAAATTTGCATTTGTGAGTTTCCTGAAATACTCCAAGGCAAACAGTCTCATAGGTACATATTTAGGCAACTTATAAGGACACAGCCCACAGCCATATATTCTGACTTCAGTGTGATACTGGTAGAGGTACCAGTCACCTATTCTATGGCTTTTAGACAGCTGTAAAATCTTTTACATCTCAACAGAAAGCCTAGGAGGAGGAGTTTTCATTAATAGAGAGGAGACTGGATATACAACCAGGTCAATGAACTCATAGTAGGTATAAGGAGAGTCAGAAACATGGTGGAAGACTGAGGTCGAAAATACTACAGACCTTCATTCTCCTTTGGAATCCAATTTTCTATTAGAAAACTAAAAATTGTCTATTTGATAGTATAAGAACAAATGATATATATAGGATCAGTACTTGAAGACTCCCTCTCTGTCTAGACTCATGAATTGCTCATGTATCTTATTGGCTACGAAGGTGGCACAATCATATTTAACAGTAGGAGGCTGGCCTAGAGTAAAAATGGATAATAGAACTAATGTGGTCTTATCAACATACTCACTTGTCTTGAATCCCAGGATGTAGGATATCATATCAATGATGAATTTCCTAGCCTCATTGAACCAAACATGGACATAGGGAGGTGGCTCTTTGGGCTGGCGATCTGGTCTCATAAATAATTGAGCTATTTTGGTTATCTCTGAACTGGGAAGTTCAGGACCCTCTTCAAGTAAGAATCTCGTAGACAGGGGAGCTAGAGGCTAAGTAGGTTTAAAGTGCAACATTTCATTTATGGACTCAGGAGTAATGTAAAAGAGGACAGTTCCAGATGGAGTCATCACAACTATTTGAGTGGGGTTATAATTGGCACAGCATAAATGGATAATTTCTCGGAAAATATTGACAGAGGGGAGGTAGTATATGGGCAAATTGGATTCCGATATTCCATAGACATTAGCATGGTTCATGTAACTACTCCTAATCTCACAAAATGATTGGAGGTGGTTTTTATCACCCATTATGTCCTGAATCTGAAAATCTCTATTAGCTAGGGGCAACCACTCTAACTCTTTATGTGGTGCATTGAGGGGCGCAACATTGAGGGCCATAGGCGCAGGGGCTTCCATGTTTTCTCACTGTGTTTTGGCTGTGGAAGTTGGGCTTTTGTAGTAAAAGTATGTAAACAATAGTTTTGGGGCTTGTCTTTGGGAATTGCAGGCCACAGTGGATTTAAACTTAGCTCATTGGCTGAATTTACAGGGAAAAACGAAATTTGCAGAGTTTTTCTTTTCCGTTGTAAAAATGGGCAAAAACAGTGGTTCTGGTGTGCTTATTTGAAGGCAATACAGTGAATTTAACAAGAATTTGGTTCTTTTGGACAATTTTGTAGAGAAAATCGAAATTCACAGGGTTTAGAAGTAGGACCATGGTAAATACTTTCTTTTTAACGGTGCACTGGAGTAATTTGTAGGTTTGGATGACGAACTTGCAGAGTGGGATGTCGGATTAGGTTGGCCGGGTGGCAGACTGGAGCTCTGGTTTCGAACTCGTCATAATTTGCATGAAATAGTCGTGCAGAGACAAATAGGTGAAAATGCGTGAAGATGACGTTTTCACGGGTTTTTTAACAAAAAATTGACTTTGACGAGTTTTGGCATTTTTCGATCGGATGACATCAACATGACGGAGTATTTTGTCGTGTAGCGGGGAAGCGGTGATGACGCGGCAGTGGTGACGTGGTCATGACATCAGCGGGGGGATCAACAGGGGTGGTAAGCGGTTTGGTCCCACACCGCTTTATTGGCCTAAGTGGTATCGAAGGAGGGGCAGCGAACATGCTGGGAGGGTGCCGCGTGTCCCTTGTATGATGGAAATATCGCCCAGTTCCCCGGACACTAATCTTCGGTCATCGGAGGGGTTCCAATATTGCTGTGGGCCATTGGACGGGGAGGCCCAAATCCAATGGTTGACAGCGATTGGAGCTGGCGGCGAATTATGGTGCGGGACCAACGCAATATAGGTTGTGGCTTAAGACTTCCCGGGGTGATTGTGATTGGCTGTCGGGGGTTTACATTGTTAATTAACCAAATGTTAATTAACTATTGAATATTTTCACGCGGGGGGTGGGGGGGGTTATAAGGTTCCAGATGAACCTATAATCCCCTTCAAAAAAACGGAATATGCCATAGTTGGCCAGGGTGGGATAGTTAATTTTTTGGGGTTTTTATATGTTAAAATAATATGGGAAAGGGGTTTTAGGATAGGGATTTATACCATCAAGTTAATGTGTTGAATATGAAAATGGGGTAGGAATTAGCGCTAAGTTTAGATAATGTTAAGAAACTTAGGCAAAGGGAAATGAGAGGGTTTTTAAGCTGTGAGGTTGGATAGCTTAGGCTTAGAAGAATACAAATGTTTTACATAAGAAATGTGGCTTCTAGGCTCATGGAGAAAATGCCATTTTACTTTAACTTTTTCATGAAATGGAGTGATTCAAGAATGTTGAGCAGATCTCAATATCCTTGGGGGGAGGTTAGTAAGTGCTTTGGGAGAAATTTGAAGGGAAATTACACATGCATCATTTGACCTGTCACCACATAATTTCCATGGTTTTTATGACAGTTAATAAGATGAATCACCTTTGAAATACAAAACTAGTCATAAGCCTGCTTCTGCAACATCAAAACTGCCTACCCAACCTATTATACCTAACATTTTTTCTTCCTTGCTCCTTGGGTGCTTTTAAACTAGCAAACCCTTGGTCTCTTCTTTTCTTTTAATTGCCATCCTATCTAATTCTACCCTTACTTCTTCTGAGGGCTTAGATTTAGCTGTTGAGCACCTTTGCTTCTCTACCTAGCTAATCACCTTCCAAGTTTGAATAGTTTGGACAAGTTTCATTCTCTATCTCTAAGACAAGAAATTTAAACATGAATTTGGCCAAGATTATGTTGTTTGGCCATCCATCACCTGTGGCAAGATTCTACCAACTATACACCATGAGATTCTTTACAAAAATAGAGCAATAGTGGCATTTTGGGCTAGCACACTTTCCTGGTCTGCTTTATTTGGGGTTCGTTTCTTTCATTTTTTCCTTTGACCATCTTATTTTCTTGCCCTTTGATTCTTCTTTTGGGGCAGACCCTCTTTTCATTTTTAGTTTTTTGATTTCTTTGCAATATGGAACACCTTTGCAACCAGCCAAAGGTTTGAACATATTAGATCTTATCAATGCCAATAATGAAAAATGACACCTATTGGTATAGGAACCTAACACCTTTAAATCCAAGGAAGGACTTTTTGAATGGTTGGTTATGCCCTTCGGATTGACCAATTCCATTTCTAATTTTATGAGGCTAATGGATGACATATTATAGACCTTCACCAACTCGCTCGTGGTGGTTTATCTTGATGACTTCCTCATCTTCATCAAGGGATGGGAAGAACACTTGCAACACAATCGGTAGGTCCTTCAAACCCTTCGATGACACAAACTATGTGCCAACTTGGTGAAATGCACCTTTGGCATGAGCTAGGTCCAATACTTGGGTTACATCATAGATGTGCGTGGAGTGCATGTGAACTCGACCAAGATCTAAGTAATTCGGGATTTTCCAACCCTGACCAATCTAATGGAGCTTCACAGTTGGAGGTTCATGTTGGGATTCTCCTATATCACTTGGCCTTTGAGTGAGATTACTAAGGGCATGGAAAAAGAAAATTTTTCCTGGTCCAAGTCCCAACAGAAGGCATTCGTTTTGTTGAAGAACCACCTCTGCTCTGCACCGGTACTCACACTACCAGACCAACAACAACCATTTGAAATCACAATATATGCCTCAGTCTATGTTATTGATGTAGTCCTCACCCAAAACAGGCATCTAGTCACCTATCATAGTGAGAAACTTTCTGATACTATTCTGAGGTACCCCACCTATGATAAAGAGATGTATTCCATCATGCAGTCTTGTAGAAAATAGAAGCACTACATTTTGGGGAAGGAGACAGTCATCCACATCGATCACCAGCCTCTTCAATTCATACAGACACAAGGGATGTTGCAGAATGATCACCATCAGAAGTGGTCTACATATGTGCAACAATTCCACTTGAACATTAAATACAAAAAGGGTAACACCAATCATGTTGCAGACTGCCTCAGTCAATCCCCAGTTGTAGCACTTACTATTGTTCTCAATTCTTCTCATCACAGGACCTTTGGATGGCCGCAACTATACAAAAATGATCCACAGTTTAACTTGACATACCAGATGCTAGTAGATGGAAAGTAAGTTATTGATTTCCACCTCTAGGATGCATTACTATGCTACCTAGGCCAATTTTGTGTACCTTCAAGCGAGCGTGCCAAGATGATTTGGGAGGCGCACTATAGTAAGGTCGTAGGACACTTTGGTGTGAAGAAAAATATGGATGTATTACAAAATTACTTTTATTGGCCAAAACTCAAACTGGATGTTGTGAAATATATCTAATCCTGCACTTCCTGCACAATCTCCAAGCCAACCATCAAGAAGTAAGGCCTATACATTCTTGTACCTACTACTAACTAGTCACAGGAATTCATCTCCATGGAGTATATGTGTGGCCTCCCTTCTACCAAGCATGGTAATAACTATGTATTTTTGGTGGTGGACAAATTTTCTAAGATGGCTATATTGGTAGCCTACAAGATGAGTATCGGAAGAGAGGACACTGCCAAACTCTTCTTTGAATGAATATGGGTACACTTTGGGATCCCACAAACCATTATATTAGATTAGGATAGAAGGTTCCTGAGCATGTTTTGTTCAAGCCTCTGGACACTATTGGACACAAAGCTCACCAAATCAACTGCCTTCCATCCTTAGACTGATGGCCAAACGAAGGTCGTCAGTAGGATGATAGTGCACATACTCCACATGTACAACTTCAAGCATCCTTGAACCTTGCATGAGAGTCTTCCATATATGCAACACAATTATAATAGAGCTCTCCATAGCTCGAATGGTCACAATCTCTTTCAAGTGGGTTTATGATTTCAACGATTGTGTCTAATTGATGTTGCCATGCCTCATGCGACTATGCAAACAAAATCCACACATGTATTGCCTTAGGCTAATAAAGTGACCAGATTTATTGAACACATCCAACACATCTTCCAGCAGGTTCATGAAATCCTAGAGAAGTTAAATGCCAAGGAAAAGCAATGGCATGATCAACAGTGGGTGCCACATAATGTTTAGTTGGGCAATAAAGTCTGGTTGCATTTGTAGGCAGAACATGTTACAAGATCCCATCAGAAGCTCAAACCACTCCGAAATGGTACTTACACCATCACTAAGGTTTTGGGATACAATTATTTTTAACTCATCATTCCCCCATTCCTTGGTCTGCACCCAGTGTTCAATGTGGACTGCCTTCGACCATACTTCCCACCATTGCTAGTGTTGATGGTGCAGGACCCGTCAGCATGTCAAGGGATCTCCCCAGTAAGAATCCCACTTAGACCTCAGACCATTTGGTGTAGGAGTACTAGTAGTGGGTCGTACGGTAATGCACTGGCCGTGATTTCGCACAGAGGCAAGTAAGATGGTCTTGTTGGTAGCAAGGGTGTCACAACTGTAGCAAGTCAGGGAAGGTGCATGAGAGGTTCTAACACATAGAGGGTGAGGTGAGTGTTCCCCTTGGAAACCTGTAATAGTACTTGGCTTGGAAGGGAACACACGAGAAAAGATTCATCACCAGCTGGAAAGCGAGTTAGCAAGCAATCCAAAGTGATGGTTAAACCAACAACACATTTCAAAACGATTCATACATACTTATACATAATTGTCCATACATGCATGCGTAAGAAAACAAATACATATACCATTTAGAGTAAACAAGATAGCTAGAATAAAATACAACATATGAATGAAAAGTGTCAGCTCTGTTATATTAAGAAGTGTAAGTTCCAATCATACAATACATCCATGTCAAACCACTAGTTATGATAGCGGAACATTACAATCACAAACGCCTGCTCCTCCAAAGAGATATACTAGCTCTGCATAGTGGAGAAGCCAAGGTGTGTTACAATAATGTCCAAGCTCTCTCTAAGATAGTCTTATTGGAAGCCTAGATGACCAAAAGCCTTTACAATGAGTTATGAGGTTCTATCTATAGCAAAGGGTGGGGTGACCCTTGACATTCCCCTTTGTGATAGTTCATCTACCCTCATGACTTTTCATCTACTCTATGACTGTTACATCCAACTATTGACACTTGAACTTCCACTTGAAAATACATTACATTATAATGCACATGTGCCCTTGTGAGACAAAATGGCTTGAACAAGCCATGCAAGACATCACTCACACTCGGTCTATTGTGGTGAGACGAATTCCTTGAAATTCTTGTGACGGTGTAGGTGGTGAGATGATGTCAAGCTTGTTCATCCATGACGGTGTGCATGCGATCCATGGTGACATCTTGCTGAAACAAACTCGTGCCCCCGTTCCATTTGGGTGCATGGGTATGGCTCCTCCATCCAACGCGTCTACTAGCATGCACATGGTCTTCTTGGGTGCAGCCGAACCAAAAACACACTAATGCATGGTGTCTATGTTGACCTTCTAGTGTGTGTTGGTGGTCATGCATATCAACTATCAACTACATGTTCAGCTCCAGTTAGACTTTCTTGTTGTCTTTTCCTCAGTGAGTGTGCCAAATGGGTTGGATCGCATGCGTGTGCACAATGACATGCATGCTACTAAATTCCCTTGCATACAATCAACAATACTACTCACCTTGTCTGCTTTGTGCTAGCTGATGGGATGGATCTATAACTTGTACAGGCGTAGTTTCATTTATCTATGCATGTTGCACCTCGTATTGTACTTACTCCTGATGCAACTCATTCCCTCATCTGTGTAGCTCCTATTCTTCCTTGAGTTGTACCTTCAACACATGAAACTCCTTCTTTGTTCCTTTCTCTACCCTCTCGCAACCATCTTGCCACGTTGTCACCTCATAGCCTCAATCTCCAAAGTTTCCTTCATCACAAGTGGATTTGCTTGAGCTTGCAACTTTGTTCCGCCTCCATGTTGTGAACAACCTTCCTCTTGCGTTCGTTGCATCCAATATGTTTCCTTTAGCTATTGTTGATGGCGCTTCATACTATGATGGCACTGCCATCATATCTTGATGTCCTTGTCTACAAACAGCTTGATGTCTTTGTGGGTAGGCAAGTTCACAAACACTTGATCGATTGCATCCCCAAGTGTGCTCTAAACGGCGTCTTCGAATCTGCTCTCCTAGATACCATTGTACCTATGCTGCTAAGAGGAAGGTGAAGACCCACGATGCCTGGAGATATGGAAAAACTCATGGCAAGAAATCTATCAGTCGAAAGCCAAACCAAACTTGAGAACTAACTTGCAACATACTTGTGTGACTAATCATTAAGGTTATGCAATTTCTGCAGGGCGGTCAGGAGACTGACCACCAAAACTGCAGAAGGCATAGTCCAGGCTATTAGGAGGCTGAATCACTACTGGAACTACACAATGCACAGTCCAGCCTGGCCTGCTAAGGACTGAAACTGTGCAATGCACAATTTCAATCAGAAGTGACATGTAACCAACAAACTGCATTGTGTAGTTTCTGGGGCCAACAGGACACTGCCTCCAAGAATTGTGCAATGCAAGCCTGGAGGTCAGTGCCTAGCTAGAGTTGTGGAAATTTTGGAGGGAAAGCAGAGCCTTCACTTCCGGAAAATGTGTAGTGCTAGCCGAGAAAGGCACGGTCTGGGCAAAGGTAGCCCAGTTTGGCCGACGGGCAGCTGAAAACATGAGAAGTTTGAATGCATGATGAGATGAGTGCAAACAGTAGTGAATGATCATTCATGAAAACAAGTGCAAGATTCAAAAATGAGAAAGCATGCATGTGTGCGAAGCAAGTCACCCCAACGACGACCATCCGTAAAATAGTGTCATGCATGCGAAAACAGTGAGATGCGAATGAAAACTAGAACGTTGCTTCTACAAGCTAACATACATCAAAATGGCAATAAGAGATGACTGAAATCAAGCAGATAGAACACACCAAGAAAAACACAAAAAGCAACATAAACAAAATGCAGGACATGAAAAATGGGCTTACTCGATGACAACTGAGCTGAATATGCCGACGACTCCTAGATGCAATGTGGATGTTAGACCTGCAAGGTCACTGTGAGGAATGAGCTCTACAACTTCCAGTTGATGAGTTTTGATAAAACCGAGGTTGTGACGCGTATGCCACAAATCTAGGAAAAGCAACACCTAGACGGAGGTTTATGAAATGATCCTTGCATGTAACCTCCAACTGCTAAAAATAGATCTTTGAATCAAGGGATGACTTTTTATGTTGCCTTGGGAGAAGCATTCCATGCATGCAGATCATTTTTTCTTGGTCCCAACGAAAATCGATCAAGTCAACTGCACATGCAAGAGTCTTCTCAACTAGGAGGAAAAAATGCACATTTCTGCGAGGAAGTTGGGGTGGCTGCCCAAAGGATTTGTGCAATCTCCGGGCAGAGCATCTAACTGTTACCCAGGATTGCATAATTTATGGGCTGAGCAGCTAACTATTGCCCAGGATTGCGCAATTTCTGGGCTGAGTAGCCCTACTGGGAGGAATTGCGCAATTTTTCTAGTGCACAAGGATAGGAATATTTGCATGATTCTAGAGCCCAGTAGGCTACCAGACATAATTGCACAATTTCTCAATGTAAGGTTGGTTACCCTCCAGAATTATGCAATTTCTTGAGGGAGTTTCTCAGCCTGTAGTTGGACCAAGTCCGAAGAAACACCCTGTGAGGGGGATGCAATAAGCTCCAAAGCATAGGCTATCATTATGCAAGAAAAACATTGAAGCTTATGTACTTGACAAGGCAAGACATACTACTGTGAAAGGTTGATAGGAAGGCTCCAAAAAGAAGCTAAGGAAAATTTTTGGATGATGGTTGAAGCTGCTACAATAGCTCAACACATCACACATTGTAGAACATCTCACACCAACAAAGTTAAACCCAAACTGCATGGAACAGGCCACAACTGATCAGATTATGGACACACAGGTCAAGAACACTCATTAGAAAAATATTCAATGTTATCAGGTTGTCAAAGCTGGCCAACCCATGCACCAAGGAAACTGGCTCAACAGGGACCAAGTTCAGTAGAATTTCCCCATCTCATGGAGGAACTCAACGCAATGGGGACCATTGTTTCCTGATGGGGGAGGATTGATCTAGGTGGATATTGGTGGCCACCCTCTTATTTGATCCAAGTTGATATTGTTGGCCACCCACCTATTCCACGTGGACCCCCACTATTGCTTCTTTCATTTTTTCAGTTTGCTTAGTTGTAGCACAATTTACTATTTTTGGTAGTTTTTTGGGTCGTGAGCTTCCAAATCCATTTTGAGGCCCTAAATGATAGTCTTTTGGAAATATTCCTCCAAGTGATCTCCTTCAGGTCATGTCTTCAATTGTATTCTTCTAAGAGATATTTCTAACGAGGTATCATGCACCTCAACTGGAGATAATATGACCAAGCTACGACCCTGAGAAGTTAGCTTCCCAACTAACCCCAAATGGGCCCATAAACTCTTGGTGTTACATCTCCTCAGGTTAAGGTTTTGGTTGTTTAGGGTTTTCTCTTATTGTTCAATAATAAAATGACCCTTGAGCCTTATTGTAATGCAATTCAGAGGCATGTAGTTGCCACATCTCTTCTCAAAGATAAGCTACCATCGCTCGAGCTGGTCTCATTTCCATTATGTTTGTAATAATATTTCCTTATTTTATATTAATGAGAGATAGTTTTATTTCTGCTACAGCTTTGTATTTATTGTTATATCTGTAATTTGTTGCATTCTTGTTTAAATTTGGATCAATGGTATTATAAGGATCTTCTATTTCTCTGTTTTTCTTTGCATGTACCCAACGAGGTTGGGATGTAAGGAGTTAGGGATTGAACTGGTCGAACCTTTGCAAGACCAACCTCGAAAATCCTGACAACCTCCCATGGGGGAAGAAAAGAAAGACGAGGAAGTAGGAGATCCTATAAAAATATTGCTCAAGGAGCATGGAAAATTTTAGGGGCTAATATTTGCAGGTGGATTATTTTTCTATGTTTTTTCCAAAAAAAGGATTCGCCAATTTTAATTTTTCCTAAAAATGATTTGCCCAAATTTTATATCATAAAATTATTTTACCTTCAAAATCGCCAATGTTTTATAGAGGTTATATAAAATCATTAGAAATTTGAATATTTTTACAAACATGTCGCTAAACATTTTATAGTTTGCATGTTAGGGATGAGTAAGATTCGCCAAGGTTTCTAAACTTTAAGATAGATTTCCATCCTTAAAATTTTCCTTGTCGAGGAGGCCCTTGAAAAACAAAGGAATGCGATGATGGATAACTTTGCCCAGATCCTTCAACAGTTGCCCACCGGCAGTGCATACACATCCAACAGTTACTCTGGAGGCTCCACACCTTTTAAGGTACAAGTAAACTTTGAAATAACTATATTTGAGGGCCAAATAGATGGAGACATAGTAGATAAATCTTTGAATCTACTAGAAGGATATTTTTCTATTCATGATTTTACCAACCTAGAAAATATTACTTTTTCTCTTCTCAAAGTCGCCCCCCATATCAAGGACTAGTGGGAAACCTATTGTGAGCAGAGGGATGAAAGTATGAGCTCATTTTTTTATCCATTCCCACTTGGAATTCATTTTGGGACACCATCAAAGAGTAGTACTACCCTGCTGGGAGCTATGACGACAAATACATAAAGTGGACCACACTGCAGTAAGGAAGGGACCAAGATGTGCAAGAGTTTATCAATGTTTTTCATACCCTTCGCATGAAGTTGGGTATCAATGATTCTGAGAAGCATTTGGTACTCAACTACCGCGACTGCCTACATAGATACATCCAGGACAAGATGGAGTTCCTAGACATCTCCTAACTCAGCATGAAATACCAATACGCCTTCAAGATCGATCAAAATTTCAAACAAAAGAAGCGAGACTTTGGATCTGCTAATCGGAAGTAAGGGAAAGGTGCTCCCAAACCATAGAACAAAGGACAAAGCTAAGGTGGAAAAACCCAGGACAACTCGCCAATTCCACAAGAAAATGACAACATTGCGAAGCTAAAGAAGGACATGGGAAAGTCATATGAATTCCATAAGAGCTCCACCCACAACACAAGTGAGTGTCAGGCCAAGCAGTCACTGGTGGTCAAACTGAAGGCTTCATAATCAAATGCATGTTATGCCTCTGAGTTAAAACCTGACAAGGGTAATGAAAAAGGGAAGTAGATTATTGATACAGAGCCCAACGCCACTGTCTCCACCACAAATATTTAGAGGAGGAGGAGCGTCTCTTCCACTCGCAGATGTGGGTAAAGGGTTCCCCGCTACATTTCATTGTTGACAGAGGGAGCCAAAATAACCTCATTGAAGCAGAGGTCATGAAGAGGCTGGGCTTACTGACCACATCGCACACACAACCATACACCATCACGTGGCTTCACCAAGGACGGGATCTGCGCGTGAGCCAATAATGTCACCTTCCATACAGCATCAAGCCCTTCACGAATGAAGCATTATGTGACGTTTCTCCCCTTGATATTTTTGATGTATTATTAGGCCAACCATACTTGTGGAAGCGACATGTTGTGTATGAGTCAAGGCCTCGCACTGTTATTTTTACATTAGGAAATAAGTTGTACAAGATACTGGAGGTAGCACTGCCTACTGCCATCTCTCTCATTACTGCAAAACAATGCAATAAGCTAATTTCAAACACTGAGAAATTTGTTCCCCTGATAATATGCCCTTAAGGAAAGAAGAAGATGGTGGCCATGACCTCGAGACAGGGCCCCTCCACACGACAAAAACAAATTGACAAGGTCATGGAGGAGTACAAGGGAATCTTCACCTCCCCCACAAGGGTGCCTCTACACTATCAAGTCAAGCACTCCATCGATCTGACCCCAAGTGCGTTGTTACCCATGGACCAATATATTGGCGCTCCATTATGGAGAAGGATGAAATCAAGATGAAAAATCAGGATCTACTGTAGAAAGGTAACATTCGGACGAGTTCATCACCCTGTGGGGTCCGATCATATTGGTACATAGGAAGGATGGCATTTGGAGACTCTGTATTGACTATCAGGCACTGAACAAGATCATTGTCTGGAATAGGTACCTGATCCTGCAGATTGACGACCTTCTGGACCAACTCAAGGGAGGAAAATATTTCCACAAGATCGACTTGAAGTGAGGATATCACCAGGTACCAATGGAACCCTCCGATGTGTGGAAGACTAACTTCAAAGCTAAGGAGGGCCTTTTCAAATGGTTGGTTATGCCTTTCGGGTTGACGAATGCTCCTGCAACTTTCATGAGGCTTATGGATGACATCTTGTGGACATTCTCCAACTCATTTGTAGTGGTATACTTGGATGACATACTAATCTTCAATAAGAGTTGGGAAGAGTACCTCCACCACATCCGACAGGTTCTCCAAACACTGCAGCATCACAAGGTGTGTGCCAATTTGGGAAAATGCACTTTTGGCAGGACCCAAGTTCAATATATGGGATTCATTATTGATGAACAAGGGTTGCATGGTCATCCATACAAAATCCAAGTCATTCAGGGTTGGCCAGCCCCAACCACTCTGTTAGAGCTTCGCATCTTTTTGGGTCTTTCCAACTTCTACCGCTGGTTCATGTTGGGGTTCTGTCATATGACTTGGCCCTTGGGTCAAGTCACCAAAGGAGGAGTGAAAGAAAAATTATTTTCGTATGAATCTCAGTAGAAGGCATTGGCATAGTTGAAACATCACCTCTGCTCTGCACCAGTGCTCACATTACCATACTTACAACAACCATTTGAGATCGAGACAGATGCCTATGACTATGCTATTGGTGCAATCCTTACTCAATAAGGAAATCTAGTGGCATATCACAGTGAGACACTTTCAGATAGATTCCAGAAGTATCTCACTTATGAGAAAGAGATGTATTCCATTGTAGAGGCCTGCCGAAAATGGAACCATTACATTTTTGGAAAGGAAACGATCATCCACATAGACCACCGACCCCTGTAGTTCATACAGACACAAGGGAAGTTTCAGAATGATCGACAACACAAGTGGTCCACATAATTGCAATAATTCCATTTGAATATCAAGTATAAGAAGGGTAGCACAAATAATGTTGCAGACTACCTCAGCTGACCATCGATCATGGTGTTAACCATCGTGCTCAACTCTTGTGGGCATGAGACTTTTGATTGGCCACTTCTCTACAAAAACAACCCAGAATTCAGCCACACATACAATACACTCTTGGAGGGTCAGCAGGTTCCAGATTTTCACCTTCAGGATGCTTTGTTATGCCACCTAGGACACCTTTGTGTTCCTTCAAGCAAGCCTGTGAAGATGATTTGGGAAGCATACTAGAGTCAGGCCGCTCAACATTTTGAGGTTGAGAAAATGGTAGCAGTACTGCAAAAGTATTTCTATTCGTCAAATCTTCAACAAGATGTTGGGAAGTACATCAGCTCCTGCACTGCCTGCACCATTTCCAAACCAACCATCAAGAAGAAAGGTCTCTATACTCCGCTTCCTACCCTTAGTCGACCTTGGGAATCCATCTCCATGGATTACATGTCAAGCCTTCCTTCTACTAAGCATAACATTGACTGTGTTTTTGTGGTCGTTGACGGATTCTCTAAGATGGCCATTATGATAGCCTGTAAGAAGAGTATCACAGCAGAATCCACTGCTAAACTATTCTTTGAATGAGTGTGGATAATAATTGGGATCCCACAGTCTATCATCTCAGATTGAGATAATAGGTTCCTCAGTACATTTTAGTCCAATCTCTAGCTGATGCTAGACACCAAGCTCACTAATTCCACAACTTTTCGTTCCCAAACTGATGGCCAGACAGCGGTTGTAACTAGGATGATCATACATATTCTGCGCATGTACAACTCAAAGCATCCACACACATGGGATGAGAGCCTCCCCTATTTCTAGCACAGCTATAACTGGGCTCTCCATAGCTCCACTGACCACATCCCTTTTTCAAGTGGGCTTGCGATTCCTGCCACTATGCCCCATTGATGTGTCCATACCATTTGCAGCGACTTAGCCAAATTCGTCTCATGTCCAGTCTGAAGCCAACAACGAAAATAGTTTCATTGAGAACATTCAACACATTCGCCAATAGGTCCATGACATATTGGACAAATCCAATGCTAAGTACAATCAGCGGCATGATGAGCATCTTGTGCTACACAAGTTCCAGGTGGGCGACAAAGTTTGGTTACATCTACAGAAGGAGCGCCTCGCTAGACCCCACCGCAAGATTCACCCTATTCGATATGGGCCATACACCATCACTAAAGTTGTGGGAGATAATTCTTTTCAATAGAATTCTCCCATTCCTTGGCCTGAACCTAGTGTTCAATGTGGATCACCTTCGACCATACTTTTGACCATTACTGGACACATCCGACATTACAGAACAACTCACACCAATAGAATTAAATCTAGACTGCATGGAACAAGCTGAAAATGATCACATCATGGACACATAGGTCAAGAAAAATCGCCAGTAGAAGATCCAACTGTATCAAGTTGTCAAAGATGGCTAACACCTGTACAAAGGAAAATGGCTCACTAGGGACCAAATTCAGCAGAAGTTTCCCCATCTCATGGAGGAACTCAACGCAATGGAGACCATTGCTTCCTAAGGGGGGAGGAATGATCCATGTGGATATTGGTGGCCACCCACATATTCAACATGGACCCCCACCATTGTTTCTTTCATTTGTTCAGTTCCTTAATTGTAGCACAATTTACTATTTTTGGCAGTTTTTTAGATCGTGAACTTCCGGAGCTGTTTTGAGGCCCTAAACGACATTTTTTTGCCAATATTCCTTCATGAAATATCCATTTTTAGTTGTAGTCCTCAGAGATGTATTTCTAGTGAGGTATCATGGATGTAAAATGGAGATAATATGACCAAGCTACGACCTCGATAAGTTGGCTGCCAATTTAACCCCAACGGGGCCCATAAACTCTTGGTGTTACATCTTCTTGGGTTAGGGTTTTGGTTTTTTAGGGTTTTAACTTATTGTTAAATAATAAAAATTCCCTTAAGCCTCATTGTAACACAGTTCAATGGCATGTAGCGGACACATCTCTTCTCAGAGATCAGCTACCATCACCTGAGCTAGTCTCATTTCCATTTTGTTTGTAAGCATATTTCATTATTTGATATTAATGAGAGGTAGTGTTATTCCTACTGTATCTCTGTATTTATGGTTATATTTGTAATTTGTTGCATTCTTGTTTAAATTCTAATCATTTTACCACATGGACCCCTAACATTGTCTCCTTCAGTTTTTCAACTTCCTTGATTGTAGCACAATTTAGTATTTTTGGTAGTTTTTCAGTTCTTGAACTTCTGTATCCGTTTTCAGGCCCTAAACTACATTTTTAGGGAAAAACAAAATAAAGTATATAAGTGCCCATCATGGAGAAATTAATATTTTTTCAACATACTCTTCGAGATATTTGAAATGAGGTATTATGATAGCCAAATGGAGATCGTATGCTAAAGTTACGACCCCGAGAAATTGATATACCAATTTACCCAAACGGGGCCCATAGTTTTGGAGCTTCATCTCCTAGGGTTAGGTTTACGGATGTTTAGGGTTTTCCATTGTTTCTCAATAATAAATGGGCCTTGGAGCCTCATTATAACACAGTTCAGAGGAATGTAGCCACCACATCTGTTCTTAGAGATAAGCTACGATCACCTGAGTTAGTCTTATTTCCACTCTGTTTGTAAGAATATTTCAATATTTGATATTAATGAAATGGAGTGTTATTTCTGTTTCATTTTTGTATTTATGGTTATATCTATAATTTGTTGTGTTCCTGTTTAAATTTGGATCATAGGGACCTGCTCTAATACCAATTGTTTGGAAACATACTGAATGGTGGGTGGGGGGGGAGGGGGGTGAATCAATATTTTTAATTTACTTTAATTTCCAGATTCACAATCATAAATTTGCATGCTATTGTTATTTATGAACCTCACATGTGTACGTGAGTATAGTGAGTGAAAAATGCATATGTTCATATTACTTACTTTTCCAGAACTTCCATAAGATGTTTAACTTAATTATTGCATCATTAGTTCATTAGCCATCCAGTATGTAGTAAAGAATATATAAATCTCAACACATAAGGAACACATCAACACATATTAACACCAAGTTTTTAGGTCAAAACCATATGTGGGAGAAAACCATTTTTATCATTGTCTTTATCTTATTTCTTATTATATAAAGAAAATCTTCACTAAATCTTTTACTAGTGAAGACTCTAACCAGAACACAAGAACTCACCTGTAGGAGGCTACAATTTCCACCCGTTCTCGAGCACCCACTAGAGAGACCACCAGTAACATTGATGATGTTACCTAGAGGTGACGGCGTTCGATTCCGACGGTCTGATTTTCCGCAATCTCCACGGGAAGTTTCTTGCCAAAAGCTCTTTTCTCAACCTCAACAGTAAAATGGTAAAAATGACATGGTAAAAGTCTTTTTTATAGGTTTTTTGGATAAATAAATGTTATATTTGTTTATTTTTCACCATGGAAGGTCATTTTAATGCATTTTTACCCATCTTAAACAGGTATGAGTAATGTGTCACTTTTTGTGCAGGGCAAAAGGACTTTCAGGGAAACTTGTCACTTTTCACAAATCAAACATTAGAGTTATCTTTTAAGCCCTTTTCTGACTCCTAAAAACTGAAAAGATTGCCGAGCGTTTCTTTTACACTCGTTAAAACGGAATTAAAAGACGGTCCTCTTACAGCCCTTTTCTGACTGAAAAAACAAGAAAAGATTGCCAGATTTTTGTCGTTTCAAATTCGATATTGGAAATAAAACGACGTGTCCTTGATCGCTTTTTACTTTTTAGGTCAAAGACACTA
>APFE030146115.1:319574-346793 GCA_000404065.3 Pinus taeda
CAAGGAGGACAATATGACTATTGATGGAGCCATATTAACTGCAGATAGTCATGGTGACAAATTTCAGTGTAACAGTTCCTGTTTAAATTTGGATCATAGGGACCTGCTCTAATACCAATTGTTTGGAAACATACTGAATGGTGGGTGGGGGGGGAGGGGGGTGAATCAATATTTTTAATTTACTTTAATTTCCAAATTCACAATCATAAATTTGCATGCTATTGTTATTTATGAACCTCACATGTGTACGTGAGTATAGTGAGTGAAAAATGCATATGTTCATATTACTTACTTTTCCAGAACTTCCATAAGATGTTTAACTTAATTATTGCATCATTAGTTCATTAGCCATCCAATATGTAGTAAAGAATATATAAATCTCAACACATAAGGAACACATCAACACATATTAACACCAAGATTTTAGGTCAAAACCATATGTGGGAGAAAACCATTTTTATCATCGTCTTTATCTTATTTCTTATTATATAAAGAAAATCTTCACTAAATCTTTTACTAGTGAAGACTCTAACTAGAACACAAGAACTCACCTGTAGGAGGCTACAATTTCCACCCGTTCTCGAGCACCCACTAGAAGGGAGCTACAATCCCCTAATCTCATTTATTGACTCCTACCGAAAGGAAATTCCTACCTTCTCACTAAAGGCTCCAACCCTCAACAGCTTGTGGACCATATTTCAGAATGTTTCACACTCGATCCACCTCTCTCAAACAAACATAAAAAAATGTAGGTCATCTTTCATCAAATTTTCACACTAGACCTACATAAACAATAAACCCAAAGAAATATAACCAAATTGAATACTGAATCACATAATCTAAATACAGTCACTGAATCACTGTTGAATACCAAATGAATTATTGAACCAACTGAAAGACTGAATATTGTACCAATAGTAAATCATCATATCCAGATCATACCAATGCATAATGAACCATAATTATATCAATCCATAAGTCAATCCATTGAATATCCAATCATAAATCAAGATAATAGCCACACGGTTGTCAACACAGAAGTAATTTGTAGTCACTACAAACCCTGATCAAATTTACTTCATAAATTATACATGATTCTTCTAAAGCATACCCATGTATATACGTTGTTCCTCTAAATACAACCTCTGTACAAATCTCAAATCATTGAATGCTAAAAATGAGTCACTACATCACTCACTGCATTACTGGCATACTAAGTCACAGAAACAACTTAATCACATATCAATATCCTGTAGCATCATCAATATTCCAATCCATAATAAAATTAGCCCAACGAGCACTGCCAAATATAGACTATGTTTATTAAGACATCATTGATAGAAAACAACGAATGGAGCAAACATCATCAATTGTCATCATTATGTAGTAATTCAAAACCCAATACATATGCTCGACCTCCATAAATCAGATCTATATGCCAACATACTGAATAAATATATATATATATATATATATATATATATATATATAACAACATACTGAATAAATATCACAGAATCTATATGTGACAGTATTGAACCAGATTTGTGTTTGTACATGATCATACTAAAGAAAAGTAGCATATAGATATTGAACTACTGAATCATATCTTTTTTCCAAATCACAACATACCTTCTGCAAATTTTACTGCCAAAACACATATCAATTCAAACACATTCAAACATATCTTGCATCATTAGATATTCAAACATAAACAAATCAGTGAAGTATAACCATTAGTACTCAATGCATTTCCAGATATGTCATATTTGAGTCATCTCCTTTCTCCCTGGTGCACACATGTTTCAAGTTAGATCACACAAGAGTAAATTATTCACTTACACAAACAACACTTTGATCTCCTTCTCCATATATAGCTTTTTCCTTAGCCAATACCTCAGAAAAAGCCTTTGGTAAAGTTGATGGTATTCATTGGCGGGATCAAATGGACGTTTTCACCACAACTATTATGGTTAATTACTATGGAAATGACCCCTAGTATTCAGATTTCCATGGTTCAGATTATGTACGCATATTTTGTTCACATAAATTTCATATGTACATGACCCATAGGAATTGTGAATACTTTCTCAAACTTTACAATTTTCATGCATCCTGTGATTAAGTTGCCAATTCTCTTCCATATCCTTTGTAACATCCGTACCAATATTCCTCATATTTGCATTAGTTTGATAATAATCATATTATGACCAAGTTTACTTCAAGGACACCTTTTTCAAATAGGTTTCCATCAAGGACAACACATCAACCATAATGTCAACATCTTTTGCAGAGAAAGAAGCCCAAATCGTAGGATAGCCATTAAATATTGGTTGGTGCATGAATTCAAGGGATTCATTCTTGAATTAAATGGATTGCAAGAGGAATTACTCCAGCCCATGTTTCTTGAAGAAAAACAACAATAAAATAGGACATATATTTATGAAAAGGTACTGTGCATTGCGAGGAAGAAACTGTGGAGTACCAAGGAAGGTATGTTTCGATGGTCATTTTGGTATCTCTTCATGAAAACTCAAAAGACATTTGCATGGGAAACTTAGATAATGATAAGAATTTATAACGAAACACGAGAGATTAATAACAAGCACTGATAATTGTCATTTCTATGTGCAGGAGGGTGGAAAAGCGGAAGGTGGCCATGTCAAAAGTAAAGATAAAGACGAGCTAACTACTTTCCCTTTGACGGAAGACCGGAAGTGAACCAGATCGAAACGGATCAACCCAAAGAAGGACGCGGAGATACCAGCATGGAACGAAAGAAGGAAGAAGTGACGCAGCATTAATGATTCTCCGAATCCCTCAGGATCTTAGATCCTGAGGGATCGCTATTCTACCTATTTCTGTATCTAGATGTCTCCACCATTTCTCCTATAAAAGGGATAGCACTGTTGGCTACGGGGGGGTAATTTCTTTTAAGAAAGATCAGGACTATGATCTTTATGTTCTATTGAAGACTTCATTTCCTGTAATTTTATTGCATGCTTTAATACAGACTTGTTCACTTTTTGTCTTTGAGCATGGATTCATCTTAAGCGGTGTACCCCTGGAGGCTAAGGGCCCGGCCCTGGAGGACACTTTCTCTTGTATTATTACGTGTGGTTTCCATGTAGTTTGTTCATAGACGTAATCTGGTAATTTTCTTTGTTTTGAGAATATTCTATTATTTTACCAATTCTGTAAGTATTGATTAATCTCTACAGGACACTATTACTCTATTACAGAAATCTTCACGATTGTGTTTTGCATTATAACAAGTCATCTGGAAAATTTTGTTTCACATGGTTATCGAATGTGACTATTCCTTATTGTGAGATGCAATCGTATGCGTTTTAGCAGAAGCAGATTAAGTATGTTGTGTTTCTAAGGTTTTATAATATTGTTCTATCATATAAGATTGAGGGATTGGTGTTTTGATTGGCATGGTTAAATAGAGTTGCAGCTTAAAGAACTTGGTTATTTCTTATTTCGATTGTTGTTCTATTCCATTTACTTGTTGTTCCATTTACTTGCTGTTCCATTTACTTGCTGTTCCATTTATTTGTTGTTCCATTTCAATTTGTTGTTCCATTTCCAGATTGCTAATTTGCTGTTTTTTTTGGGAAAGAATTAGGCTGTAGTGGACCCCAACATCTACTACTTGGTCCCCAGACCTCTGATCTGCTCCCATCAGCTATGAAAGGGATGTGTTATTACTACCAAGCCCTTGGATGATGTGCTGTTCTATTTCATTGCCATTTCCTTTATCTGCTGTTTCATTTCTAATCATTAAGAATGATCCCAGGTTGTAGCGAGACCAGCATCTCCTATTTTGCTCCCAGACCTCTGATCTATTCTCATCAGTTATGGAAAGGATGCGTTATTGCTGCCGAACCTTTGGCTGATGCAATACTTGGTGTGATTAGGTTTTTTGAAGTATTTAAGTTGTAGATTCGCATTGATTTCCTTGCATAGCTTTTAAATAGCTGTACTACAAGCATTGCTCTGGCAAATGCTAAGCCTCAGACTGAGACACCCTTTGAAATAACCAAACAATCCTGGATTGACATATTAATGTGAGGTAACTAGAGGTGAAAGAGACCCTTTTTATAGCTCTACATTTTGGCACCGTTGCCGGGGAAGGAGTGTAGCCATTTGTCTTTTTCAGAGTTGTGTACGAACTTGCTAGGGAAGAATTGGGTTTTGAAAATGGAAGGTAAGAACCTACATGCGGAGCATGTAAAATCCCTGTTCCTTTGCCCGCTTTCCTACATATTTCTTGTTATCTTCTTAAAACTTGGCAGTTAAATTGAGTGCATGACTAAGCAGAAAAAGCTAGAGAAAAATCCCAAACCGTTACCAAAACCAGAAAAAGCTAAGGGACTGGTGACCCTTGTTCGATCAACATACATAGACGAAATATATAAGAAAGTCGAATCTCAGCCTTCAGTAGGACCCAGGAAAGTTACTTCCAAACAACCTACTAGTTCCCTTCAGGCCTCAGGCTCACTATCTGAAGCCTTTGCTGAGGTGCATAGTCAGACTGACGAACAGGACTTTCAAGAAATTGAAAATTCTATTCCAGAACGACTGCAGGAAGGGAACCTAAGTAATCTTTGTGAAGGAGAAGGGGAAACAAGGGAAATTGGAGAGCCAAGATCTCCTCCTAGGATAACTCAGCCATTAAATAGCCCAGACAAGGGGAGTGCGGTAAAAATTATTATTGAAGACACCCTATTTTCTCAGACGAAAATTCCAGATAGAGGAAGTGCTATTAAAACTGTTCATGTTAAAAACATTCCTCCTCAACCTAGGAATACCCTCTTAGATCTTCCGGAAGGTTATTGGCATATATTTGACCCAATGGCTCAAAATCCGCCAAACACCCAAACCTATACATTACAATACCCCATAGTGGATTCCGCAGCAAATGCTCCTATGAAAGCAATCCCCCTTCAACACATCCCTACATTTCACAAACTTACGTCAGAGGACCCCGATGCATTCTTATTAGAATTTGATGTGCTATGTAGGGGATATGATTACACCACTAACCCCCAGAAATTAAAGTTGTTCCCCTCCACTTTGAAAGGGGTAGCTTTAAGATGGTTTATGGGATTAGGTGGTGGAGTTATAAACAACTGGGAACAAATGAAAGAATCTTTCCTAAAGAAATATCAGGATTACTGTAGGTCTAGGGAACTAAAAGATGAAATATTTCAAATGATAGCTAGACCCAATGAAACATTAGAGGAATACGTGGAGCATTTCCAGTATAATCTGCAAAGATCCCCTTATGTATCCTTTCCTTTGCCTGACAATGTGTTGAAAACAACATTAATAAGGGGCATGAAAGAACAGTGGATTGAAACATTAACATTACGGGGAAAGGGTATATATATCAGGAAAGTTTTGCTGACATAATTGATTTATGTATCAGGAGTTCGAGAGGCAGTACATGAATCAAACTAGTAGAACATGATCGATTTGCATGGGAAAACAAAATTTCATCAGAAGGAGTAACACGTGTGGAAATTGGGAATTTATTTGAAAATTTTAAAACTGATATACTAGGAACACTAACTACACAATTGGACGTTTTGTAGGCTAACAAGAAACAAATGGAGGCAGAACAAAATTTAGCAATCTTCTGCCCCAGTTGTAGGAAGAAGAATAGCCATAAGGAGTGTCCATTAGATACAGTTCAGACATGCGCCATTTGTACAAGGGATCACTCTACAAAAAGTTGTCCCTCATTACCTGGACTGAAAGCGGTATATAAGGAAGCAGAAGAAGAACCAGAGGCAGTATATCTACTTAACCAACATCGTCAGTGGCAACCACGACAAACTGGTATGTTTTCAGACCCAGCTTCTTCTTTTCAGTATCCACAGTACAATACTCAACAATATAATACATGGCAAAGTCAGTTTCAACCCCCATTTCCAAATTGGTCATCACAGTCGTACCCTTCTGCAAACCTGTGGCTAAATCAGACAAGCCAATCTGGATGGTCGAATCCTCCTTATCCCCCACCATACTGGCAGAACAACCCTTATCCGCCGCAATGGACACTCCCCACTTCACAAAGTTCGGTCTCGCAGAATAACTAGCAGAGACCAACACAGTAGCCAGTAGGAAACATTCCTTTCCCTCAACCTACACTGCCATCTTTATAGCAAAACCCCCAATCTAATCTCAGACCCCAACTCCTAGCCCAGCCCAATCCCAATCCAAATAACAGACCAGTCCAAGCACTCCAAATTTTAGAAACACCAGAAGAAGGACCCGATCTGAGGGAGTGGAATGATCTGTAGCTAAGATCTGGGCGTATTATTCAAACAGAGGGAAACAAAACAATTCAGATTGAAGATCAGTTACCTAGAGAACAATTGTTACAAGAAGAGGATGAAAACAGACAACAAACTCAAAATCAAGCAACTACATCTTCTCCCCTATTCCCAGAACGTGTAGTCATACCTCGACCTATACAACAACCTAATTTTGACATTCTGGGAGAATTACAAAATTTGTACATAAAAATCCCATTCCTTCAGGCCATTCAGGATATCCCCATATACGCTAAAACTACCAAGGAATTGTGCATAAAAAGACTAAGAAGGAATGTAATATATAATCCAAGAGTTCAAGTAGTCGGCACTTTATCTGACCTATTATCAGGAAAGGAAACACCTATTAAGTATGAAGACCCAGGAAACCCAATAGTAACTGTTCAAATTTATGAAAAAACCTTAACCAATGCTTTAGTTGATCTTGGAGCTGCAATTAATATATTCACCACTTCTACTTGCCAAAAATTAGGAATTACATCTGCAGAACCCACTTCAACTTTGCTGGAATTGGCTGATCGATTTGTGGTTACACCAGAGGGCATATTGCATGATGTTATGGTCTCAGTTGATTCCTGGGAATACCCAACTGACTTTCTGATAATAAACCCTAAAACCTGATTGGATGGACATCCATTGATCTTAGGAAGGCCTTGGCTCGCTACCGCTGATGCCTATATCGGCTGTCGGCAAGGAAACATGATCATAACTAAGGGGGCAGATATTAAGAACTTAGTACTATATCCCCAGCGTAGCAAAGCATCACAATAGTCAAAACTAATAGGCACCCTGTATCATATCTTACTGACAACATTAGATCTCCATTAACTATACAAGACGTGCTAGAGTTCAAAAATCAAACAGAAGATGATGCCATCAGTAACTTTATTAGTCAAACTGAACTCACATCTCGTACCCAGTGTCATATGATAAAAGCATCATTTGATAACGAAGTAGAAGAGGAACCTCTGAAAGATGTGCATGACCATACAATCCCTATCACTTCAGTTGCACATAGTAAAATAGTAGAAATCGAACCTAGAAAGACCTTAAACATTAACACCAACCTTACACTGGAACAAGAAACAAAACTCATCCATATTTTAACAAAATATAAAGATGCATTTGCATGGGATTACCCCGATATGAAAGGAATTGATCCTCAATTGTGTACACACCACATCTACATAGAAAATGATGCAAAACCTGTTAGACAGCCTCAGAGAAGACTAAACCCTCATCTAAAAGAAGTAGTAAAAGCTGAGCTCCAAAAAATTTTAGATGTTAACTTTATCTACCCTATCTCTGATAGTAAATGGTTCTCCCTGCTTGTGATGGTACCGAAAAAGAATGGGAAGTGGAGGATCTGTGTGGACTATAAAGAACTAAACAAGGCAACACAGAAAGATCACTTTCCTCTCCCATTCATCGATCAAGTATTGGATACTTTGGCAGGCAATAAATTCTTTTCTTTTCTTGATGGCTTCAGTGGGTATAACCAAATACAGATTTCCCCTGAAGATCAGGATAAAACTACTTTTACTTGTCCTTGGGGAACGTTTGCCTACGGAGTTTTACCTTTTGGTTTATGTAATGCTCCTGCCACATTCCAAAGGGCTATTCTTAGCATATTTGAAGATCTAATAAATGAACAATTAGAAGTATATATGGATGATTTCACCCCATACGAGGAGGAGTTTGATCCAGCATTGGAAACACTAGAAAAAGTCCTACAACGTTGTATAGCTACCAGGCTTTGTCTAAGCCACGAAAAATGCTACATGATGATGACAGAAGGACTTATTCTAGGACACTATATTTCAGCAGCCGGCATTCAGGTAGACCCAGCCAAAATCCAAATACTTTTGCTTATTCCTACTCCTACTACTCAAACATAGGTACATTTCTCTGGTTATTACAGAAGATTTATATAACATTATTCACTTATTGCTGCACCATTGTATGCACTAACTGGTAATATTGATTTCCTTTGGACAGAGAAATGTGAACGTGCTTTCAATGGCCTGAAAAAGCTTGTATCTACAGCCCCAGTCCTTCGCGGACCAAACTGAGATTTTTCATCCCAGATATCATCCAATGCCTCGGATACAACCATTGGAGCGGTCCTTGGCCAAGAGGAGGATAGAAAACCATATGCCATTTATTACATTAGCAAAAATCCATCCCCTGCTGAATTAAATTATACTGTAACTCAAAAGGAATTTCTAGCTATTACATGCTATCAATAAATTCAGACATTACATCACTGGATATCCCATTATCTTGTACACAGATCATTCTGCTATAAAGTATTTAGCAAATAAACCAATCACAAATGTCAGAGTAACCTGATGGCTGATTTTATTGCAGGAGTTTGACATTACAATCAAGGATCGACCTGGCAAAGAAAACCCGGTAGCTGATTTCCTCTCAAGAATGCCAAAACCAGTCGATGCAGCAGCGGTTGAAGATCAGTTTCCAGATGAGCATCTCTTTTTTGTTGCTGTTCAAACACCCTGGTATGCTGATGTCGCCAATTAGCTAGCAGTAGGTAAGTTATCAAAACATCTAACCCCTAATGAGCGAAAACAGATTGTCCAACGAAGTACCAGATTTTCCTGGATTGGAGGTTGTTTGTTTCACACAGGGGCAGACATGCAAATCAGGAGGTGCATTCGACAAGATGAAATATTTGATATATTGAAATCATTCCACGACCAACCATGTGGTGGACATTTTGTTGATCGCATGACTGCACATAAAGTATTACATACAGAGTATTATTGGCCCACAATTTTTAAAGATGTAAAGAAATTTGTCCAATCATGTGATAGTTTCCAAAAGGCGGGACACCCTAGTCACTCAGATGAGATGCCCTTGAAACCACAGTTAGTCATCGAACCATTTGAGCGATGGGCCCTTGATTTCGTGGGGCCAATCAACCCACCATCAAACCAGAAAACATACATTCTAGTGGCAACAGAATATGTCACCAAGTGGGTTGAAGCAGAAACCTTGCCCAGAGCTATAGAAGAATCTGTTATACAGTTCCTGCTCCATCTATTTGTGCGCTATGGCCTCCCTAGAGAGATAATCACAGATGGAGGGCCACAGTTTTCTGGAAACAGAATAGTGGCAACACTCAACAATTATCATGTTCAGCATAAAATTACCACCCCATATCACCCACAGGTAAATGGGCAAGTAGAAAGTAGCAACAAGATAATAGAAACGATTCTAACTAAAACAGTTGCATCACATAGACGCGATTGGGCTGCCAGACTACCAAAAGCACTGTCGGCTTATAGAACAACATGGAGAAGCACTACTGGCCACTCACCTTACCAGCTTATGTTTGGAAAACAACCTATCTTTCCTATAGAATTTGAAATCCAGACATTACGAACAGCACAAGAAGTGGGGTTAGACTTAACCGAACCAATCGATTGCAATAGATTAATGAGCTGGATGAAATTAGACTCTCTGCACTTCAACATACTGCCCTGATACAGCAGCAAAGAGCTAAGTACATGACAATGGTACCCCCACACTGATTACGATTGATGGTTCTGGGTATACCTTCAAGGCAAACGGCCATCGAGTCCGTCTCTATCGAAAACCACTTACCCGGGAGTCCTTCTGCTAGCAATTACATCAAGATTCAGATATGGAGATCTTATGGGAGGAAGACAAGTATCCTCCACCAGTAACTCACTAAGAAGTTTACTTTTCCTTACAATTTGTATATAATTGTTAGAATTATTTTTGTACATATTTTTTCAGCATGTTGTGATTTTTGTTGTTCCTTTTCCAAAAGGAACAACACTTTTGATTTTTGTTGTTCCTTTTTCAAAAGGAACAATACTTGTGATTTTTGTTGTTCCTTTTTTTCAAAAGGGACAACACTTGTGATTTTTGCTGTTCCTTTTCCAAAAGGAACAACACTTGTGATTTTTTTTGTTCCTTTTTCAAAAGTAACAACACTTGTGATTTTTGTTGTTCCTTTTTCAAAAGGAACAACACTCCTAATTTTTGTTGTTCCTTTTCTAAAAGGAACAAACTTGAGTATCATTGCTGTTCCTTTCTCAAAAAGAACAGAATTTGTGTGTTTTTGTTGTCTCCGCAAGAATCAACACTGTTTGATTTCTGAAGGAACGACACTTGTTTGATTTTACTAAACGGCATCAGTGATTCCCACTGCTCCTTTCTCCAAACGAGCAATAGTTGTTGTGCCCTTCCTTGAAAGAGCACTACTCATAAGATTTGAAACAACTTGTTCCTTCTCAAGGATGCGGAATGTTGATGATCTTGCGAAGTCTTTTTCAATACAGCTATCTACTTATGTGATGGAAACAAAAGCACAGTATACAGAAATCAGTAAATCACAAATCACTATCCTTATAAGTAACTGCCATGAATTGGTGAAAGGACGTAAGGAAAAGATATGCTTATTTATCACCTTTTGTTGCCATTTTTCCACTAACTCTGTTTTGATTGGTTATCTCTATCATGCTGATTCTTTTATCTATTTTTATCATTCGTCAATAAGATCAAAGAGTCTATACCTTCCTATTGGGATTTTAAGACTTCTTCCACCATTCCTACTCTTAAGGAGTGTTGAACCACCCTTTGTGTATAAACAGGAAAGGTTCTCTATTAAAACCAAGAAAAAAACAAATAAACAAAGCAGTTTTGTCAAATTGCAAGATAGGGAGTCTCATTACGAGCTGGCCTACCATGATCATCAGGATGGAAGTGAAGTGGCATTCCCGTTAGGGCCACCACACCCAGGAAATAGTCCAAGAGGTATATCAAAATAAATAAATAACCCTTGGAACAGGAGGTCTCACCACGAGCCGGCCTGCCCACTATTCACTCCTTCCTCGTTAATGGCACTATGACTAACTAGTTACCAATCCTGCATAGTGGCCTACAGTTTTGACATCACTTAACACTTCCTCGCATACAAAAAGGGCTATGGTTCCCGAGGTGAAATAAACAATTTTGCCAAGGTTATAGACACCTGTCGGCAGCAGAGCTCTGTTAATGGTATTGAAGTCGTAACCTTTACACCAATGGGTAAGGAAATTATAACCTTTGTATCTTATAACGTGATAATTTAATTACCCAGCCATATACCACATGACTATTTATTAACGCCAATCATTACGGAGCTAGTGACAGTAACCGCATGAGACTCGCTAATTATGGAAAATGTCTATTCCTGAACTTCCATCAACTCACCGTAGTCGCTTACATATTAAAAGCGATCTAACTTTTCACCTCAATTCCAGTAATACGCTCTTTTTACGGACATGGCATATTTTCATAAGCTGTTCCATAAAGGCCTCGCGGACGAAGCAGACGCTGCTCCTTTATTTGATGGTTGAGACAGCCTATCATATTTCGGGGGGGGGGAGTAACCTCATTATTCCCCAGAATACGTGTCAGCCCATTATTCGAGAAGATCTTGTACTCGAGCACAGCACGGCTCAACGGTATGATCATTTGCCATTTTTGTTTTCTTCTGCATGAATCACTGTTCGAAGTTATTTCCATTGCATATGCCGTTGCATTTAAATTTTAATGAGAAACAAGACACCATCTTCTCTGCGTCTTAATGAACAGTTGTTGTTCCTTTCAGAATTTGCAAGTGAAGCCATAGGTGGAAGGTCAGTCCGCAGAGAACCACAAACATTGACTGTTTCAGCTGCAGCGCGAAGAATTCTGAAGAAAGCAGGATGGTTGACCTTCCTCAACCACCTGAAGGAGTTTAATGAAACTGTGGCGAAGGAATTTTTATAGAACCTACACGAAGAACACTCCACAATCAGAGGAAAACGAATAGAGGTCACGGAAAATATAATAGAAAAAGTCACAGGACTACCAGCCACAGGACCAGTATGGACAATAAAGAAGGAAAGGCTGCAGAAGGTTGTGGAAATCTTTCAGGACAAGGGCCAGAGCTTAACAGTTTGAGGAAAAGGGGTGCTACCAACAACGCTAGGAGAGCCATGGGCGGAATTGGCGAAAATTGTCCAGAGCTACATTACTGGCGAGGGCAGAAAAGACTTGGTAAGACCACGACATCTAAAACTCCTAGCTGTCTTAAAACAAAAATGTTATGTGAAATTACCTGCATTGCTTAATTCGCTATTGCATGATGTGGCACGAAGTATGAAAAAGGCACAGCACAAAGAATCTGTAGTTAGCCACCACGGATTAATTCGCTTGATAGTAAACCATAGTCTTACCCAACAGCAGAGAAGTTGGGAAGAACTAATTGATATTATTAATGAAGGGACGACCACATCTGGACGCTCAGAAAAATGAAAACAAATTGATAGCACACCCCAACGCCCTGAGAAACGAAAGAAGGACGCTTGCACAGAAGTGCAAGCTGAAAAGCAGGCCGAAAAGCAACTTGAGAAATAACCCGACGCTGGTACATCTAAACAACCAGCAAAATGTAGAAAGTTGGCACAGCTTGCAGGGATACAAGCAGAGCTAAAGAAACCCCGGGCTCGTATGAGCCAAGCAATAGAGATTATAGATGAGAAATCGACAGAGACAGATACAGAAGAAGAAAGTAACGAGGAAGTAGAATAGTCCACAGGGACAGAGGCGGAAGAAGAAAACAACAGAGAAACAGAGCAGTCCGACGAAGAAGAAACATAAGAGGAAGATGAAGAACAGTCAGTGGAAACAGAAATAGGAGGAGAAGAAGAACAAGATGAAGAAGAAGGAGACGAGAAAGAAGAAGCTGAGTGGCCCGAGCAGGAGGAGAAAATGGAACAACAGGGAGGAAGCCCAGTACAGAACCCGATAGGGGAAGATGAATTGGCCAATATTCTGGCCAATATGGGCGAGTATGGCCAGCCCCTGAGTCCATCCAACCTCCAGGCCAAAGAAGAAACCGAGGAAAAATATGCACCCAAGGAAGTGCATACGGAAGAAGCAGAAGTAGAAATTTCACCCATCCATGATGAAAGGGAAACATAAAATATCAGGCAGGAACAACCCGTTCCTAGTCAGAAGGCACCAGAGGAGAATCCGGAGGAAATAAGGGCAGAACAAGAATTTGCCCAAGAAACAACAAAGCCAAGTAAGGTCCTTACCCCAGATCAGCCACCTCAGGAAGAAAATCCGGAAATTAGCCACACTCCAACCCACAGCAAACAGACAGCTATTCTTTCTGAGAAGTTTATGGAAATAAGGGAATTACAAAAGGAAAAAGGGACATTGTTAAACGTGATAGTCAGGCTTTGCCAGCAGATTAGGCTTCTAAAAGCAAGACAAAGGGGGGTAGGGACCTCAACAAGAAAAGGTTCGGCCACGCCAACAAGAACTCGTAAGAATAAGAGGCGAATAACCGGGAGCCGTTCCACTACTCAAAACCCTGACAGAAGCCAAAATGCTATTCCTAATGAAGCAGAAAGACAAATCGTTGTTCCTAATGAAGCAGAAAGACAAACTGTTGTTCCAATTGAAACAGAAGAACAAACTGCTGTTCCATTTGAAAAGGAACAACAGTGGGCTGGAGTTCTTGTTAAAATTGGAAAAGATGATAAGGTGGTTCAGACGGAGGCACCACCTTCGGGAGTAATAAGGGTTATGAATTCAAAACAGCGTAATAAGAAAGTCCAAGTCAAACTCCCAGCCTCCACGGATGCATGGAAAATGGACCCAAAAACCAGAACCCTTTACCATCATTTGAAGCAGGCCTAGCAAGAAGCAGAAAAGCTCAGGGAGCAAACGGTGCCCCGTGAAAAATATGAGGAATTACTGCAGCAGTTAAGGAACGTCAACCTGTCAGAAAGTCAAGCCTTCGAAGGGTGGCCAAAGGAGCAAGATAAAGTTTCCAAGGTAACCCGTAGATTAGATGTAGTTGTTAAACAAATGGATACCTTGTGTGCTTTGTACAATGATGCCCTAGAATGTAGAGCCCCTGCCAAAAATTATGCCATGTTTCTAATGGAAAGATACTTACAATTGAAAATTAAGGCCGTTAGGGCAGGTTATCCCATAGAAATTAACACTATAGATGATTTTATAAGCTGCTGTAAGCATTATGGGGTAAAAGTACAAAGGTTATTGTGTGAATTTTACCTACATAACCTTGTACTAGAACAAGAGACCGAGCTGAACCCTGGCCCTTTTGTTGGAGATATTCAATTGCAAGCATTCATTTCATTCGAAGTCAATCAAATTAAGTGGCTCAAAGCCTACAATGCATTTCAGAGACAAGAAAATGGATTAGACCTATGGGTAAGAGCTGAGCCTAGAGACCCGAAACAGTTATGGAGAAGTCATAGAAATCTAATGAGGACTCCAGGGGTGATTGAAGCACTAGGACTATGCATGAATCAATCATTCAGCAAGGGCTTGAGTTCTTTGCTTCTATCAAAGACCCTGCCATTGAAGCAGCTAAATTTTGATATCGAGTATCTAATCCGAACATTCAGCGCAGAGAGCCATTTAAGTATGAAAATATCAAGCTTGCTGCTAACCGATTCCCCCTCTATGGTGAAATTGTTTTGAGGGCAGGGCCATCCTGGTTAGGATATAGGTTCCGGAGTCCGATCATTTGGCAGCTTGCACACGGATACCAAGCCCTGTATGAGATGCCCGAGGGCCAGACAAGCCATTTCTTTGATCATCTAGTTTCGCATCATGGGTGTAGGCCCCCACACGAGACTCCATCTCCAGCCTACTCCCTCACTGCTCTACATGTCAACTATAATGTTTTCATGACGCCATGAAAAAGGGTAAGCTGGGGGGTGTGTGGAGTACCAAGGAAGGTATGTTTCGATGGTCATTTCGGTATCTTTTCATGAAAACTCAAAAGCCTTTTGCATGGGAAACTTAGATAATGATAAGAATTTATAACGAAACACGAGAGATTAATAACAAGCACTGATAATCGTCATTTCTATGTGCAGGAGGGTGGAAAAGCAGAGGGTGTCCATGTCAAAAGTAAAGATAAAGACGAGCTAACTGTTGTCCCTTTGACGGAAGACCAGAAGCGAACCAGATCGAAACGGATCAACCCAAAGAAGGACGCGAAGATACTAGCACAAAACAAAAGAAGGAAGAAGTGACGTAGCATTAATGATTCTACGAATCCCTCAGGATCTTAGGTCCTGAGGGATCGCTATTTTACCTATTTCTGTATCTAGATGTCTCCGCCATTTCTCCTATAAAAGGGATAGCACTGTTGGCTAAGGGGGGGTAATTTCTTTTAATAAAGATCAGGACTATGATCTTTATGTTCTGTTGAAGACTTAAGTTCCTGTAATTTTATTGCATGCTTTAATACAAACTTGTTCAGTTTTTATCTTTGAGCCTCGATTCATCTTAAGCGGTGTACCCCTGGAGGCTAAGGGCCCAGCCCTGGAGGACACTTTCTCTTGTATTATTATGCGTGGTTTCCGTGTGGTTTTTTCATAGACGTAATCTGGTAATCTGCTTTGTTTTGAGAATATTCTATTACATGCTCTGTTGTGATTAACTCATTTCATGTTCTTGAACTTTATATCGATGCTATGTTATTTTACCAATTCTTTAAGTATTGATTAATATCTATAGGACACTATTACTCTATTGCAGAATTCTTCACGATTGTGTTTTGCATTATAACAAGTCATCTAGAAAAGTCTGTTTCACATGGTTATCGAATGTGACTATTCTTTATTGTGAGATGCAATCGTATACGTTTTAGCAGAAGCAGATAAGTATGTTGTGTTTCTAAGGTTTTATAATATTGTTCTATCATATAAGATTGAGGGATTGGTGTTTTGATTGGCATGGTTAAATAGAGTTGCAACTTAAAGAACTCGGTTATTGATTATTTCGATTTTTGTTCTATTCCATTTACTTACTGTTCCATTTACTTGTTGTTCCATTTACTTGTTGTTCCATTTATTTGTTGTTCCATTTCAATTTGCTGTTCCATTTCCAGATTGCTAATTTGCTGTTTTTTTTAGGACAGACTTAGGCTGTAGTGGACCCCAGCATCTAGTACTTAGTCCCCAGACCTTTGATCTGCTCCCATCAGCTATGAAAGGGATGTGTTATTACTACCAAGCCCTTGGCTGATGTGCTGTTCTATTTCATTGCCATTTCCTTTACTGTTGTTTCATTTCTACTCATTAAGAACGATCCCAGGCTGTAGCGAGCCCAGCATATGCTATTTTGCTCCCAGACCTCCGATCTATTCTCATCAGTTATGGAAAGGATGGGTTATTGCTGCCAAACCTTTGGATGATGCAATACTTGATGTGATTAGGTCTTTTGAAGTAGTTAAGTTGTAGATTCGCATTGATTTCCTTGCGTAGCTTTTAAATAGTTGTACTACAAGCATTACTCTGGAAAATGCTAAGCCTCATACTAAGACACCCTTTGAAATAACCAGACGATCCCGGATTGACATATTAATGTGAGGTAACTAGAGGTGAAAGAGACCCTTTTTATAGCTCTACAGAAACGACGCATCAATAATTGTGGTGAAGAACGAGGCCAAGGTAGCAAGCATGAGGGGGCGGAATCACGGTAAAACAAGAAAAGGCAGTAGTAGGGAAGAATTCAAATAAAAATCTAGAGTCAGACAGGGTGAGACACCAATTTGAACTTATGCAGGGTATAGGTAAGCATAGAATAAGGGAAATCTAGGATTCAATGAGAGCTTTCAATAGGAAGCATTGAAGAGAAGAGACGAAAAGAGAAGGGGATTTGTTTCCTATCCCTGGAGGCTATGGTTTTAGTTACTAGTGTCTTAAGCCCTATAATAACTTAGGTTCCTTGGAGGTTGTGGGTTGAGATAGGATCCCAGGAGCCATGTATCATCTTGGGTCCCTAGAGGTTGTGGGTTGAGACAGAGGTCTCTAGAGCCTTGTAACAACTTAGGTCCTTAGAGGCTATGAGTTCGGATGGAATCTATAGATCCCTGCAATAACTTGGCTTCCATGGAGGTTGTGGTTTGAGATAGTAGACTCTGGATCACTGTAACAGCATGGGAATAGGCCGTCCAGAAGAAAAAGTAGAGGAAGGCCTGAATGAATACTTTTGGTACTGTTGAAGCCTCGGAAATCGTTGCACCAACATTGGGGAAAACCACCCGGTCCGAACCTTAGTGCAACTCCTTTTCCGTTTGGTGTAGTGGCTCCGACTTGGGATAATGGGACCAGTTTCCCAACAATAGATGAATGGGATGAATGAATACTTTGTTGGTAACAGTAATGGTGAATGAATATCTATTAACTATTGACAGAAATGCAATAAAACTATCCCGGGAATCTATTTGAACATCTAAAGCGTAGCTTTTGATGTTCTATATCCAAAAATACAATTATATAGATGACTGCATTTATATGGACATAGATATTGAACCATTTAAAATGGCTACACCTAAATAGTCAGGCACAGCGATTAAAACAATGCTACTAAAACTTTAAACATTCATACTATTAACGCATACATGATGAATAGTAAGGCATATCATCTAAACATCCAATAGTGGTATGAGTAAGATTTCCTGTCGTTATGCATGCATACAATTAACAGTAGCAAGAATAAATACACAGCGAAATAATATACTCAGAATGAATCTAAACAAAAGATAAAAATACCAGTTGAATAGCAAACCACTCCCGATATGAATCGCTATGTACAACTTTCACTTAGACGCATCAACGTTCCTCAAATCAACGACAGTAGTGCACAATTGAATTAAGAAACTTTCTTCATTTAAATAAAAGCAGTTGGTCGAGTTTCATAAAAGAATAGAGGCTGAAGCACAATAGTGCAAACTTCAGTCTGTTAAGTCTTATACAAAATTTTACGACCCTTTCTAAATGCATGAAAGGGTCTATAAATACTAAACTAATCTAAAATATCTACGAAACAAAAATGCTAATTATTCTAATATCAATAACTTCTTCGTTGCTATTTTCCCTGGCAGACTAAAGAGCTGGATGATGACTCATTCTGTCGGCTGTTTATCTTTAGACCTTAGGTGATGAATGTCGAGCATCGGCTGAATCTCTGGCGATTTGTTTGTTCGTGAGCTGAGCTGGGCGGCAAATGTGGCATCTTGGATTTCAGGGATCATGTACTGAACAACATCGGTCAAACATTTAATGGTGGCTCGTTGTTCATAAGGCTTAATGAGGAAATGCCAATATGTTTCTATGCTTAGGCTGTTAACCCCGGCGATTAACTTTCCTCTGTTCTCTAACTCTGGGTAAGATAATTGTTCCAATGTATGAGCTGTAATTACCTTTCCGGGTGTACACTGGGTAACAATGTTTGATAAGTAAAGTGTATCATTAACTAGATCAATCAGATTGTTAGAAGTCAATGTACTCCTTGAAGCTGCCCTTTCTGCTTTCATTACCTGTGTATGCCATTCTGTGAATAATACGTTTTTATGAACTTCAAGTATTTTTGGCAAATTAGAATCTTTTCCTTCTTTTGAATCTTGCCATTCAAGGTGTGCTGTGATAATTTCATCGGCTTGATTCAACTCATCTCTTGCCTTTTCTACTCGATCGCTTACAATTGTGGCTAACTCACAAAGTGGTTCTGCTTGAGCAAGGTATTGAGCCAATATTTTGACTTGCGATATAAGCACATTGTTAACTATTGTCGCTTCTTTTCTGAATTCCATTACCTGCGAATTTCCTTTGAAATTATCTAGTTGTGCTGTAATCTGGGCGATATGCTCATCCTTATTTTTCAATAATTGCTCATTTGCTTCCTTTAATTGTCCCAAAGCCTCTTGCAACTCATTTTGTCTATGGATTGCCGACTGATTGATGCTCTGTTTTTCCTCCTCCCATTGTTTAGTCAACTGCTCATTCATTTGTTGTTGTTGCTCTAACTGTGCCTCGGTTTGTGTCACCTTTTGTTTCATTGCTGCCAACTCTTCTTGTAAAGTGGAAATTTCTTGATCTTTAGTTTTAAGCAAAAGACTTACCTCTGATGCCTTGTCTATAGTAGCAGCTGAATAGGCTCCAGCATACTGTGAGAGTTTGGTTAGATCATCGGAGGGGTCTTGTTTCTGCTTCCATACTACATTGCCCATGATGGTTGACTCGGGAAAGATAGAAGGTTGATCAGGCCTTTGTCTCTTTCTCCACCGTTTTACTACGGCTTTATATTTTGGGCTGTAGAAGACATTCAGAGGGGGAATATCTTCTACCTGTAGCATAATTTGTTCACTAGGGCTTTTCGGAATAATCTCCACATATTTTGATTTTGGTATAGGGCTGGTTATGCTTAAGCCTTGAGATAAGGTTTTACCCTGTTCAGTGCTGCTTTTGGGAGTATCAGTGCTCTGCGAGTCTTTACTTCCACCGATGATGGTGCTGAAATGTTGCCATTCCTTTTGCAATTGAGGGTCTGTGACAACACTTTTATCGGTGGCGCTTTGTTTAGACTGAGATTCTCTAAGCAGTTGCCCTTGCTTTTCTTTTTCCCTTTGCTCCTGTTCTTCCCGTTGTTTCTCTGCCTGTTTCTTTTTTGCCTGCTCTTTTTCCTTCTCTGCCTGTTTCTTCTCTGCCTGCTCTTGGTGCTATTTATCTTCCTTCTCTTTCCTCAAGCGTTCTTGCTGTTCTTTTTTCATCTTCTCTTCTCGATGTTTCCTTTGTTGTTCCTCCTGCTCTTTATTACTGGTCTGTATTGTAGCAGGAGGCTTCTCAGTCTGTTGTTTGCCAGGGCCACTTGATGATGCTGCTTTGTCAGTTATTAATAAATCCAGAGGCAGAGTTTGCAACCTCTGTTCTCTGAGTTTATTAAACTCAATTAATCCTTCATCATTGTATTGCCTCTTGGCGAGTTGCATGACCTGAAATATCGATTCAGCTGATTTGAACATGTCATCAAAAATGTCTTCTTTGTGATCAAATAATGCTAATTTAGCATGTTCCAAAGCAGCATATGCTGTTCGCTTTGGATCAAATAGCTTATTGGGCAGGGTAGCAAAATTTAGGGCTTGAATCTTTGAAGCTTCTTTCTCTGCATGTTTCAGATCATGCAGCGTGAAAACCCCACATCTGAAGGGGAAAGTAGGCCAACCCCTTTTCTTCTCCTTTTTAAGAATCTGAGTGGTGCTTTCTGCTGTTATTTGGTAAGCAATCTCCCTTGCTAACAGTTTATCGGGGACATATAAAGGAAGGACATGAGGGTTTGCTTGACTTCCGAAAACCCTAATATAAGTGAAATGTTCTTCTCCGAACCAACTACCTACCGCAGGTAAATCAAAAGAAGCAAGGTAGGATATCTTGGGGATAGGCTTGTCAAAAATTGCATAATATACAGGCACCATGAAACCATTGCAAATCTGGTACATGTGGTTTTTATAAGATGGTTTCCACATTTTACGATGATAAATGTGAATGGGCGAGGGATCCTGCACGGTCCACCTCCAGCCAAGAATAGGGAATTCAGAATTAAAACACAAAGTGTCCAAGATATATGCACTGTAGTAAAAAGGGGGAATTTTTCTTTCACTGACTCTAGAATTGTTCCTGTAATCGATAACAGCTAATGCTAGCTTATCTGATAGAATAGTGGCCCAATCCATAATAACACTGTTTACTGCCGCGTCCATGAGAGGAACCATTTCAATGGTGAAAACGGCGGAATCATGTAAACCCCACAATCTACACATCATTATGCCGGCATAACAATAAGGAGAACACAGAGAGGCGACTGAGTACTTACCGGAGGATTCATGTCTGTGTTTACTTGGATTCTGCCTCCACTCCTTGATAGGCTCAGATTCGATCTCGTGTTCACTTGCAAATTTTTTTAGAAAAGCGCTGTTATATACCTTTTCTGGCATAGGCAAATGATACATTTGCCTCAGATCTTCAGGCTTGAATGACCCAAAAACTCTCCCATCCTTTGTGATGAAAGTTCTATCAGTGAAGGAGATCTCTTCAATTGCCCATTTCACCACGTCAGTATACGGGAGAATTTGCTCTCTAGCTGCAATTCTATGGAGGAACGAGTCTGCCAAATCTTTAATAGAATTTTCCGACTTATCAGATGAATCCGCAGTAGCTTCTTCCTCTGCTTGTGCTGGTTTTTCAGCTTCTATTAAGTCGTAAGTCCCTTGCCAAGTGGTCTTTGCTAGGCCTGCACACGTAGTGTCGGATATTAAACCTTTCTTACTATTTGGCGTTGATTGTCCCGTGGCTGGTGCGTTTGAAACACTGGCAGCCTTCTTGGACTTTTTCCCCATCATGTTTTGAATCCTCTTGTAGAAATGTATCCTGCAACAGGGAATAAGATCTGGCGTAACACAGAGATAATAGAGAAACTCAGAGATGATAGCCGAATGTAAAAAATTAACGTTGATATATCCGGCTTTTGTTGAACGGCGCGGAGACAATCTTTAGGCAAATCTTAGGGCAGGGATTCATTATGTAACCGTATAGGGCCTGCCACCTTTATAAATGCTCATTACTCCTAATTTGATTCGTAAATCTATTAAAGCGAGCAGAGGACGTATGGGCGGCCGGGTGTGAGTGATTATGCCTTAATTACCAATAAATTTGCCTTCCAATCACTTAACTGGCTTTTCATTGAAAATTGTGCTTTACCGCATCGCAAAGAAAGAGGGGCATGAATGGCTTCAACAATGGGTTTGGATATCGCTGATCGCCGATTGCGATATCGCATCGGCAAAACACATATGTGCGTTAAGGATGGTACAAGAGGATTGCCGATTGCCGATTGCGATATCGCATCGGCAGGAAGCATAGCGCATATGTGTTTAAAAAGGAGTGGGCCCGATTGCGATATCGCCGATAGCTTTATCGCATCGGGGCTTTACCATGTGGTGCATTAGGGACACATAAAGGTTTTGCCGATTGCCGATTGCGATATCGCCTATGGCTTTATCGCATCGGGGAAAGGGTGTATGTCATTTGATGCATTGGTTGTTCACGTTTGCGATGTGCGATCTTGCGATAGCTTTATCGCGAAAACTTTATTTGCCTTATGTTTTTTCTTTTAAATGAAATAAAGCTTTGATATCAATTTTGTTTTCTAAGAGGGACCCATTCCATATTCTAATGTTTTTTTTCAAAAAGATATTTATGAAATGGGGGGTTGTTTTGCAAGGCACAACAATTGGCGATTCACTGGGAGAACCAGTTATCTCTGGAAAAGTCAAAAGTACTTAAAAATTTTTTGGAATAGAGTTTCATCCATAAGGAAAATTCTGGTATCACTAGTTATCTATGTATCCCGAGTATTACAGAAATAACTTTGATTTTTTCCTCCTTTTGAACATTCTTAAGAATTGATACATTTAAGATTTCAAATAGGCCTCGCTTGGATTATAAATAATAGAAATAGGGGCTTTTCCAAATCAGCTTTTATAATATACTCGCTTGTCATAGGTAGAGCCTCTGCTGCCAGCAAACATTTATAGTCTCGACAGGGATACCTTTTAACCATTTGATTGTCCATTGTTCCACTCAATCAAGATTGTGATTATCAGAGTGAATTTAAAACATGTTTTCATATTTTTTTCATTTTTTATCCTTTAAATCTTGTATTAAGATAAAAAGCCATTGTCCTGGTTTGGTGGCCAGCTGTTGACAATGCCACTCACTGGTAGTAGTTTAACTGAACAAGCCAGCTCGTGATGAGACTCCTTGTCTTGAAATTTCAAGCCATTACCCTGTTTTGGTAGACAGTATTTGGTAATGTCAGCTAAGCTATTTTCCTATGATCGTGGTAAGCAAGCTTATGATAAGACCTCTTATCTTTAATATCTTTATATTTTAGAATTACACTCTGAAAAATCATCACCTTTAGTGGATGGGGTGGACAATCATTTCCTTAAGAATTAATGGATGACAAGTTGGGAGTTAAAGATGCTGATGTTGAATTGGCTTCTATTCCTGATATTAATAACCATTTGGGGCGAATTTGAAAACAGAAATAACCACCTATTATTTTCATGTTCTAAAAAGGAATTAATCAAAGTTAATCTGCGATTTCTGGATACAAAAGACATCTAATTTCCCAAACATTATTCTTTTTTGGTTGAAAATTCTATTGTTTGAAAGCAAGTACCGATGATAATTCTATAAGACAACTAGTTTAGACATAGTAAAGGGCCAATAAGATATGCCTTTCAACTTTATTTGCTAAAATCTACAAGTTAAAAAAAAAGGAAAAACACCTATGAAAAAAGGAGAAGGGGTTCCCTCCTCAATTGAAGAATTTTTTAAGGATTAGGCCATTTACAGGGAGAGACTCCCTCACACCTGTTAAGTCTTGCAATAGAAAGGTTGAATGGCCTATTTTCTCACAAATCTGAAATGGTCCAAGCCACAACTTTTGGAACTTGGTGTGTTTACCTTTGTCCTCATGGGCTTTATCCCATTTCAGAACTAAATCACCAACTTGGAATTGTTTTGATCCTGACGAAGCTGAGTCAAACGCTGCTTTGATGATTTGCTGATGTTTAGCATGGGTATCGCTTGCTTTTTCTCTCTCTTCTTCAAGTTTTAAGATTTGATCATGTCTGAGCTGAATAGAGGAGGAAGGCTTTTGTTCGATGAATTGTACTAGGGCTAGAGAGGGTAGAACAAGATTTGTAGGTAATATTGCTTCCTTGCCATATACAAGATTGAATGGGGAAGTTCCTATGGAAGCCTTTTGAGTTATCCTATCAGCCCATAATGCGAAGATCAATGTTTTATGCCAATTCCTATGATTTTGCTCAATTGTTCGTTTAATAATTTTGATCAGATTTTTATTAGTAGACTCTGCCAAACCGTTACCTTGAGGGTAGTAATTAGCTGAGTACTTTAATTTGAATCCTCTTTTAACAGCAAAATCAATCATAGATTTGCCCGAAAAATAGGAAGCATTATCAAATACAAGGGCAGTTGGAACACCAAACCTGGTAATAATGAATTGATCGATAAATTCCATGATTGCCTCAGAATTTGCTGTTTTTAAGGGAACTGCCTCTACCCATTTAGTGAAGTAATCGGTAGCAGTGAGAATATACTTATGCTGCTTTGAAGAAGGTGGATTGATTTCCCCGATGATGTCCAGTCCCCATTGATCAAATGGCTGTTCAATGTTAACTGGTTGCAAAGGGAAAGCTGATTTTCGTTGCCTTCCACCAGCAGTTTGACAATTTAAGCATTTTCTCACGTACTCATGGGTGTCTCTGAAAAGGGTTGGCCAATAGTATCCAGCATGAATGATCTTGTGAGCTGTGGTGTCAGCTCCAAAATGTCCTCCTGCTGGTCCATCATGTAATTCCTGCAACACCTTTTGGGCTTCAGTTTTTTCAAGGCATCTTAGCAGAATAGAGTCATAATTTCTTTTGAAAAGCACATCATCAATAAGTGAAAAACTCTTTGCTTTTAATCTGATGGCCCTTTTGCTTTTGTAAGATAAATGAGGAGGAGCATGACCATTTTTTAAATAAAATATCAAATCTGTATATTGAGATTCTGAGTCGGTGACACTTATCTGATTGATTTCTTCAATTGGATCTGTATCGCTTGATTCAGGTATGTTGGAAGCTCCTGCTAATACCCTGCAAAAACCTTGGCCTCTAACAATCTTTGCTGGCCTAATGTCTAAATCATACTCTTGAAGTGCAGTGACCCAGTTAGCCCTTTTTTCACCCAGTTCCCTTTGCATGAGTAGTTGCCTAACAGCTGAAAAAGGAACTATTACTTTCGTATGGGTTTTTAGGAGGAAGGGTCTATAATGCTTAACCGCTTTGAACACAGCGAAGGCTTGTTTTTCGACATCAGAGTAATTTAATTCAGCACCTTGAAGATTCGAGCTAAAAAATGAGATAGGTGCTTCCAAGTTGTGATCGTTCAATTGGGTAAGTACTGCTGCATATGAAGTATTGGACGCGATAGTGTATAATGTGAAAGGATTGGAGAAGTTTGGAGTAATCAAGGATGGGGCATTGACGATAGATTGCTTTATCTGATCAAAAGCTTCCTTTTCTATTAATCCCCACTTAAAAACTGCATTCTTCTTAATCATTGATTGGAGAGGTGAAATGATATGAGAAAAATCAGGAACAAATCTTTTAACAAAATTTATCTGACCGAGGAATGACTGCATCGATTTTTTGTTGTGAGGGAATGGGATTTCCGAAATTTCTTTGATCCGATCAGGATCAATATATATGCCATCCCGAGATACAATAAAACCCAGGAGTTTCCCTTGATCTAGAGCAAAGAATGACTTTTTGGGGTTCAGAGAAATTCCATACCTTTTACATCTTTGAAGGATTTGATCTAGGTCATGTAAATGATTGGATCTCTTTTTAGAAAACACAATTATGTCATCTAAGTAGATGACTAATGATCTATTAATTAATCCCCTAAAAGCAGTGTCCATAGCTCTTTGGAAAGTTGCTCCTGCATTTATAAGCCCGAAAGGCATCTTTTGATATGCATATGTTCCCCATTTTGTTCTAAATGTTGTTTTGAGTTGGTCATCAGGATGAACCAAAACCTGGTTGTATCCTGAAAAACCATCAAGAAAAGACATTAATTCAGATCCTGCCACAGATTGGAGTATTTGCTCCATAGTTGGCAATGGAAAATTGTCTTTTAAACTTGCTCTGTTCAAATTTCGGAAATCTATACAAATTCGAATGTCGCCATTCTTTTTCCTGACAGGCACCATATTAGAAACCCAATTGGAATGTCGGACTGGGAAAATAATTTTGGCTTTGAGGAGTTTGTTAAGCTCCGACTTAATCTGACTTTCCAAGTTGGGATGAATTTTCCTTAGCTTCTGTTGTATAGGTTTTTGATCTGGAAGCATTGGGATTGTATGCTGGATGATAGATGTGTCATAAGTCTTGAGGTCATCATATTTCCAAGCAAAGACGTGTTTATTCTTCTTTAGTAATTTAACAAATGCTTCTTTCTCTTGTGTAGAAAGTCCTAGTCCTAAATTTATATTCTGAGGAATTTGATCAGTACCCAAGTTTATTAATTCAAACCTTAGGGTAGAACTTTGGATTTTTGTATTGGTTTCAGGTTTGAACCTGTCTTTTATATCATAAAGATCTTCAAGTTTCACCACTGGCTTGGGAATTGCATTTTCTTGGGATACCTCTTTAATTTGGGAATCGTGTTCATCTTCTTCAATAACCTGATTATCATAAGACTTTTCAGAAGTCAAGAAGTGCAGAATATCATTGTCATGATTAAAAACTCTCCAATTGGTGATATTGTCGGGGATCGAAGGTCTGAAAATTAACTCTACAGAAAATCTATCAGGGCTGTAGTCTTCTGAGGGTAGGAGCCTTGAGGCTACATTGGCCAGTAGGTCAGCAGCCGAATTTTGGGATCTGGGGATAGAAGAAATATTAAATGCTAAAAATTGTGAAGTAAGGTCTTGCACAAGTGATTGGTAATGCTTTAGATGGTTTGAAACGCAATGAATTGCGTTTCTGACCTGCTTAATGATGATTTTTGAATCACCAAAAACCTTTAAGTATTGCACTTTAAGGCCGATTGCCTTATATAAACCCTGAACTAGGGCTTCATATTCAGCTGTGTTATTTGTGCATTCGAATTCTAACCTGCAAGACAGCATCGTTCTTTCTCCATTTGGATTAACCAAAATGCAACCTGCTCCTGAGCCTTCATTAGACTTAGAGCCATCGAAATATAAAGACCAAAATAATGGTGTATTAACAGTTGTATTTACAACCTTCTCATTATCATTAAAACATCTAGACATATGCGTTTGTGAGAAATTTTCAATCTGAGATGTGAAATGATTAATTGAGAAAGGGGAGGGTTGGGCAACAAAGTTGCCAAAGAATGACTCAGATGAATAATTGCCC
>APFE030146115.1:351566-385155 GCA_000404065.3 Pinus taeda
CTGGGTTGAACTTAGGGAGCCTTTTTTCGGGTGCATCGGGTAAAGGATGCAACGGTGCAGGCATGTTGACCGCACCCGGCCTTGTCCATGGATCTGCCATTATAATAGTACCGGGGTTTGATACTACTATTGAAGTTCCAGATGAATGGGGAGAAGATGATACCGAAGGGTGAGCCGATTGAGATATTGAGGCTTGTGTTCCCTGATGAACAACAATATGCAGTGGAGGAGTGGATGGTCGACTTTGCATATGAGAGGATGAAATGGAGGACGTGGAAGAAAATTCCTCACTATTGGACTGCTTAGTGTGCTTCTTGGCCCTTTTCCTTTCGGGCAAGGGGAACTGAATGGGTTCAATACCAAGTTTTCCACTTTGCAATCTAGTGAGTGGATGAGATAGGTTGAACTGCGAAGTCGAACTGCTTTGAGATACTTCAGATCTTTGTGGCGAGATCGAGAATGTCTGAAGTTGTTGGATAAGAGACTGGACTTCAGGAGATTCAATACTCAATTGTTCTGAGGGTTGAGGGGTATGAGCAGTGGTTGTTGACTCCTGTTCTTCTTGATCACGCGTTGGAGAACCAGTACGCGATTGAGAATGAATAGGAGATTCGGAGGGAGAATTACTCTTGGAATGGCTTGTGGTTTTTGGTTTACTTTCCATTCATAGTTGGGGCCCTCCTTCTAGCGCCAAAAATGTTGAAGCCTCGGAAATCGTTGCACCAACATTGGGGAAAACCACCCTATCCGGACCTTAGTGCAGCTCCTTTTCCGTTTGGTGTAGTGGCTCCGACTGGGGATAATGGGACCAGTTTCCCAATAATAGATGAATGGGATGAATGAATACTTTGTTGGTAACAGTAATGGTGAATGAATATCTATTAACTATTGACAGAAATGCAATAAAACTATCCCGGGAATCTATTTGAACATCTAAAGCGTAGCTTTTGATGTTCTATATCCAAAAATACAATTATATAGATGACTGCATTTATATGGACATAGATATTGAACCATTTAAAATGGCTGCACCTAAATAGTCAGGCACAGCGATTAAAACAATGCTACTAAAACTTTAAACATTCATACTATTAACGCATACATGATGAATAGTAAGGCATATCATCTAAACATCCAATAGTGGTATGAGTAAGATTTCCTATCGTTATGCATGCATACAATTAACAATAGCAAGAATAAATACACAGCGAAATAATATACTCAGAATGAATCTAAACAAAAGATAAAAATACCAGTTGAATAGCAAACCACTCCCGATATGAATCGCTATGTACAGCTTTCACTTAGACGCATCAACGTTCCTCAAATCAACGACAGTAGTGCACAATTGAATTAAGAAACTTTCTTCATTTAAATAAAAGCAGCTGGTCGAGTTTCATAAAAGAATAGAGGCTGAAGCACAATAGTGCAAACTTCAGTCTGTTAAGTCTTATACAAAATTTTACGACCCTTTCTAAATGCATGAAAGGGTCTATAAATACTAAACTAATCTAAAATATCTACGAAACAAAAATGCTAATTATTCTGATATCAATAACTTCTTCGTTACTATTTTCCCTGGCAGACTAAAGAGCTGGATGATGACTCATTCTGTCGGCTGTTTATCTTTGGACCTTAGGTGATGAATGTCGAGCATCGGCTGAATCTCTGGCGGTTTGTTTGTTCGTGAGCTGAGCTGGGCGGCAAATGTGGCATCTTGGATTTCAGGGATCATGTACTGAACAGCATCGGTCAAACATTTAATGGCGGCTCGTTGTTCATAAGGCTTAATGAGGAAATGCCAATATGTTTCTATGCTTAGGCTGTTAACCCCGGCGATTAACTTTCCTCTGTTCTCTAACTCTGGGTAAGATAATTGTTCCAATGTATGAGCTGTAATTACCTTTCCGGGTGTACACTGGGTAACAATGTTTGATAAGTAAAGTGTATCATTAACTAGATGAATCAGATTGTTAGAAGTCAATGTACTCCTTGAAGCTGCCCTTTCTGCTTTCATTACCTGTGTATGCCATTCTGTGAATAATATGTTTTTATGAACTTCTTTTGAATCTTGCCATTCAAGATGTGCTGTGATAATTTCATCGGCTTGATTCAACTCATCTCTTGCCTTTTCTACTCGATCGCTTACAATTGTGGCTAACTCACAAAGTGGTTCTGCTTGAGCAAGGTATTGAGCCAATATTTTGACTTGCGATATAAGCACATTGTTAACTATTGTCGCTTCTTTTCTGAATTCCATTACCTGCGAATTTCCTTTGAAATTATCTAGTTGTGCTGTAATCTGGGCGATATGCTCATCCTTATTTTTCAATAATTGCTCATTTGCTTCCTTTAATTGTCCCAAAGCCTCTTTCAACTCATTTTGTCTATGGATTGCCGACTGATTGATGCTCTGTTTTTCCTCCTCCCATTGTTTAGTCAATTGCTCATTCATTTGTTGTTGTTGTTCTAACTGTGCCTCGGTTTGTGTCACCTTTTGTTTCATTGCTGCCAACTCTTCTTGTAAAGTGGAAATTTCTTGATCTTTAGTTTTAAGCAAAAGACTTACCTCTGATGCCTTGTCTATAGTAGCAGCTGAATAGGCTCCAGCATACTGTGAGAGTTTGGTTAGATCATCGGAGGGGTCTTGTTTCTGCTTCCATACTACATTGCCCATGATGGTTGACTCGGGAAAGATAGAAGGTTGATCAGGCCTTTGTCTCTTTCTCCACCGTTTTACTACGGCTTTATATTTTGGGCTGTAGAAGACATTCAGAGGGGGAATATCTTCTACCTGTAGCATAATTTGTTCACTAGGGCTTTTCGGAATAATCTCCACATCTTTTGATTTTGGTATAGGGCTGGTTATGCTTAAGCCTTGAGATAAGGTTTTACCCTGTTCAGTGCTGCTTTTGGGAGTATCAGTGCTCTGCGAGTCTTTACTTCCACCGATGATGGTGCTGAAATGTTGCCATTCCTTTTGCAATTGAGGGTCTGTGACAACACTTTTATCGGTGGCGCTTTGTTTAGACTGAGATTCTCTAAGCAGTTGCCCTTGCTTTTCTTTTTCCCTTTTCTCCTGTTCTTCCCGTTGTTTCTCTGCCTGTTTCTTTTTTGCCTGCTCTTTTTCCTTCTCTGCCTGTTTCTTCTCTGCCTGCTCTTGGTGCTGTTTATCTTCCTTCTCTTTCCTCAAGCGTTCTTGCTGTTCTTTTTTCATCTTCTCTTCTCGATGTTTCCTTTGTTGTTCCTCCTGCTCTTTATTACTGGTCTGTATTGTAGCAGGAGGCTTCTCAGTCTGTTGTTTGCCAGGGCCACTTGATGATGCTGCTTTGTCAGTTATTAATAAATCCAGAGGCAGAGTTTGCAACCTCTGTTCTCTGAGTTTATTAAACTCAATTAATCCTTCATCATTGTATTGCCTCTTGGCGAGTTGCATGACCTGAAATATCGATTCAGCTGATTTGAACATGTCATCAAAAATGTCTTCTTTGTGATCAAATAATGCTAATTTAGCATGTTCCAAAGCAGCATATGCTGTTCGCTTTGGATCAAATAGCCTATTGGGCAGGGTAGCAAAATTTAGGGCTTGAATCTTTGAAGCTTCTTTCTCTGCATGTTTCAGATCATGCAGCGTGAAAACCCCACATCTGAAGGGGAAAGTAGGCCAACCCCTTTTCTTCTCCTTTTTAAGAATCTGAGTGGTGCTTTCTGCTGTTATTTGGTAAGCAATCTCCCTTGCTAACAGTTTATCGGGGACATATAAAGGAAGGACATGAGGGTTTGCTTGACTTCCGAAAACCCTAATATAAGTGAAATGTTCTTCTCCGAACCAACTACCTACCGCAGGTAAATCAAAAGAAGTAAGGTAGGATATCTTGGGGATAGGCTTGTCAAAAATTGCATAATATACAGGCACCATGAAACCATTGCAAATCTGGTACATGTGGTTTTTATAAGATGGTTTCCACATTTTACGATGATAAATGTGAATGGGCGAGGGATCCTGCACGGTCCACCTCCAGCCAAGAATAGGGAATTCAGAATTAAAACACAAAGTGTCCAAGATATATGCACTGTAGTAAAAAGGGGGAATTTTTCTTTCACTGACTCTAGAATTGTTCCTGTAATCGATAACAGCTAATGCTAGCTTATCTGATAGAATAGTGGCCCAATCCATAATAACACTGTTTACTGCCGCGTCCATGAGAGGAACCATTTCAATGGTGAAAACGGCGGAATCATGTAAACCCCACAATCTACACATCATTATGCCGGCATAACAATAAGGAGAACACAGAGAGGCGACTGAGTACTTACCGGAGGATTCATGTCTGTGTTTACTTGGATTCTGCCTCCACTCCTTGATAGGCTCAGATTCGATCTCGTGTTCACTTGCAATTTTTTTTAGAAAAGCGCTGTTATATACCTTTTCTGGCATAGGCAAATGATACATTTGCCTCAGATCTTCAGGCTTGAATGACCCAAAAACTCTCCCATCCTTTGTGATGAAAGTTCTATCAGTGAAGGAGATCTCTTCAATTGCCCATTTCACCACGTCAGTATACGGGAGAATTTGCTCTCTAGCTGCAATTCTATGGAGGAACGAGTCTGCCAAATCTTTAATAGAATTTTCCGACTTATCAGATGAATCCGCAGTAGCTTCTTCCTCTGCTTGTGCTGGTTTTTCAGCTTCTATTAAGTCGTAAGTCCCTTGCCAAGTGGTCTTTGCTAGGCCTGCGCACGTAGTGTCGGATATTAAACCTTTCTTACTATTTGGCGTTGATTGTCCCGTGGCTGGTGCGTTTGAAACACTGGCAGCCTTCTTGGACTTTTTCCCCATCATGTTTTGAATCCTCTTGTAGAAATGTATCCTGCAACAGGGAATAAGATCTGGCGTAACACAGAGATAATAGAGAAACTCAGAGATGATAGCCGAATGTAAAAAATTAACGTTGATATATCCGGCTTTTCTTGAACGGCGCGGAGACAATCTTTAGGCAAATCTTAGGGCAGGGATTCATTATGTAACCGTATAGGGCCTGCCACCTTTATAAATGCTCATTACTCCTAATTTGATTCGTAAATCTATTAAAGCGAGCAGAGGACGTATGGGCGGCCGGGTGTGAGTGATTATGCCTTAATTACCAATAAATTGGCCTTCCAATCACTTAACTGGCTTTTCATTGAAAATTGTGCTTTACCGCATCGCAAAGAAAGAGGGGCATGAATGGCTTCAACAATGGGTTTGGATATCGCTGATCGCCGATTGCGATATCGCATCGGCAAAAAACATATGTGCGTTAAGGATGGTACAAGAGGATTGCCGATTGCCGATTGCGATATCGCATCGGCAGGAAGCATAGCGCATATGTGTTTAAAAAGGAGTGGGCCCGATTGCGATATCGCCGATAGCTTTATCGCATCGGGGCTTTACCATGTGGTGCATTAGGGACACATAAAGGTTTTGCCGATTGCCGATTGCGATATCGCCGATGGCTTTATCGCATCGGGGAAAGGGTGTATGTCATTTGATGCATTGGTTGTTCACCTTTGCGATGTGCGATCTTGCGATAGCTTTATCGCGAAAACTTTATTTGCCTTATGTTGTTTCTTTTAAATGAAATAAAGCTTTGATATCAATTTTGTTTTCTAAGAGGGACCCATTCCATATTCTAATGTTTTTTTTGAAAAAGATATTTATGAAATGGGGGGTTGTTTTGCAAGGCACAACAGGTACTACCCTATTGCTACCGTGGATTCTAGACTCCTTAGAAGGAGGTGAACCATTATGTGTGCAATTGGAGGTGAGGTCGGGCACTTCTAGACTCCCTATGTTGACAAAGAAAATAAAAATCAAGAGGTGGTATTGAGGAAGGAGGTCCTTTGGAGTCCCTGTTTCAGTTGGCAGCTAGTGTGTTACTCCCAAAAGAAAGTATCCTACCCAAACTCTGAAATCTAGGTTGGGGGTGACAACTACAAGGAAATGTGGTTGTAGTTGTCTATGGTTGGGTGGAGAGTCCTTATCCCAGACTGAGTTTCCCTACAAGCTCAAAAATAAGTATCTTTGTATGCTTGTTTACCTTTTAATGAACTATGTTTCATTGTCGTTGGTAATAGTTATGGATCCAGGGACCACATTTGTGTTGTTAATGCTTGCATATGTGGTGCGTCTCTATGGGAATATGTGACTGATATTTTTGTTGATTATATATATGTATGTGTGTTGAATCTGAAAGAAAAATGTTGTGTGATAATTTGTAGATGCTAAATGTAGAGCGTCTAATAAATAAATGGGCAAATGAACCACATGATAATCAAGGATATGCTATGTCATTGAGTTGAACATTACTCTAAATAAATGCTTAATTGTATTGAAAGTAGTGAATAAGGAAGAAACCAAGGAATATAAGGCCCTGACATAGGGCGCAGGGAAATATTGAATAAAAACTTGAAGACAGTGGGCTCAAAGACCCTATATTAATATAACGATTACATGAAAGACCCTCTACTTAGTAGGTTCTACAATTGCTTACAGTTTATTTTTTGTCAAGTTACAGGTTGTTGTGCTACATGGCATGCAATGCATCAATGTTGAGGGAAACTTTCCTTGGGTCCACTCAATCCCATCAAGTTTACCTAAATGGCCTTCAACCTTGCATTCTCAGGAAGATGGATATCTATCATTGTCGTCTTAGTATTGATGGTGAGACGCTGAAAGGCCATGTGCGATGCCATGGAGTTTTTGATAGGCTCAACATGGATTCGAGTATTTTTGGCATGTGCTAGGAGAGATGGGAACCTCCCAGGAGCCTATGCTAAGCCCGTGTAGGTAATAGACGCAAGATTCCCTACACCGCCACACGTGGAATTCCCTATCTAAGGGAAAGAAATACCCACTGGCTATGAACCAATTTGATAATATACTGGCCAAGCTCAGGAAAGGTAGCACCATGGAATTCCTCAGTTAGCCATTGGCATAGTTATGAAGCCTTGATGTGGTTATGGAGGTCTACTAAACCTTTGAGACAAAGCCATCATCAAGAATATTAGCTTGAGGAAGATTGTGCAGTAGCCAAGCTTATCTTTGGGGTGATCATAGAGATCCCCTTCAGAAACTTTGCATAAAGTCAGGTCAAGATCCCTTGGCCAAGCCATGCTATGGATTTAGAGGAAGGATTTGTTGTGACGCAAAGGGGTGGAGCTCTGAACCTATAAGGAAGGATTGGATATCATTATCCCTTTGCAGATCAAAAATCCAATCAGGAAATATTGCTATTGGCGCAACTGAATCTCCCCTTACGTGATTGGTCGAGAGATTGATGATGTGGCTGAAGATCATAGGGAACTCAGAAGTCCATAATCCAATAAGTTATTTCAATTGAGCACTGGGAAGTATATCAACTATTGGAGAAGGAACTATTTATTGACAGAATGTTGTGGCAGAGATTCGAGAAAATTTCAAGAACCGAGAATTCCCTAACCCCATAAGTTGTTTTAATTGAGCACCTGGAAGTATGTCAAGTGTTGGTGTAGGAACCGTTTATTGAAAGAATCCCGTGACAGAGATTTGAGTCGAGCTTGGGAACCCAAAAGCCTAAAATCCTTTAAGTATTTTAATTACAATTATTTAGAGCACTAGAGAATAGGGACCATCAAGAGATAACAACAAAAAAAATTGCATTGCTAGATTTGTTAATCAACGAAGTTATGGGGTTGCAAAGGATGGTTAGCCTAGAGGTACTAGGTCTAGGGACTGTAAAAAAAATATTGAAATTTTTTTTTTTCCATTACCCAGAATCGTTAGCCCGGAAGGAGTTTCCTAGACATGGTTTATCCCAAAGAACCCAAATCGTGTAAGATATTTAAATTTAGTGACGAGGTGCCTAGAACATTAGTTGACTATGTACGAGTTGACAAATAATTATCCATTACCTAGGATAATTAGCCCAAAAGTATTTTGATAAAATAGCTACAATTTTGGGAACCACAAGGGGGCAATTATGTGGCAAGGTTTTCATTGTAAAGGGTATATGGACAATTTCGGAAGACTAGAAGCCCATAATTATTTTTAACTGAATTTTAAGAATACTCAGGGATTAGGGGTAATAGGAATGAATGGTGGGAGATCCCAAGAGCTTGAAATCTTGTAAGGGAATTTTCATTCCATTTCTTAGAGCTTCAGGGACCCAAGGTCATGAGAGTGAATGGAGATAAAGGGGACTAAAACTCACCGTAATTCGACCAATTCGACTACAAGAAGTGTGCAAACAACATCGATGTAGGACAGTTGAAAAAAAATAATTCCTACCCCATTACTTGAATTGCAAAGAAGCAGTTAGGTATGTTACAGAGTGGTATCAGAGCATTCAGTTTCAACATTTGGAAGGGATGGGCTTCATCATGGGCAAGTGATGATTTATGAAAATAAATAAATTAATGAGTGATTGTTTAGGTGTTAAAATCTAGTTTGAACTATTGCCTGTTTCTTGCTAATAAACTTGTGCTAATGTGAGTTGTAAGGTTTATAGAAGCTCAGTGATAGAAGGATTATGGTTATGAATATGTTGTTATTATTAATATGCACTCATTGAAAAATTGAATTATTTCCGCATGTAATTTGTAAATGGGTTTGCACGTTAACCTAGTTGTTTTGTCATAGAAGATATCTCCATGGAAGATCCATGAATGTAGGTTCATGACCTTGATTTTGTATTTATTTATTATTTTTAAATGCCTAACAATGTGTATGTTTGAAAACACATCACAAGAAGCACAAAATAGAGAAGTTACAAAAATGAGGACTAGAATGGTTGAATACAGTTATTACTAGTCACAACATGGAAGTTCTCGGGTCATAGCTAATGAAGAAGAGAGATCGGTTGGCCAACGAGAGGGAATCATTCCCCAAATTGAATGGACACTTTGAGAAGGCTAAGGGATGAGGTGAGAAGATTTAAGGTCGATAATGAGAGGTTGGTAAGAACCCAAGAGAGGAAAGTTGATATCAATGTAGTCATCCTACAAAGTCTCTCAGACTAGAAGAGGAAAAGGAAATTTGAAAGGAGTGATAGTAACAAAGATAAGAAAAGCCTTCAAGAATAAAAAGAGAACAACAACGGATTAGATGGTGGTAGGTACAGAAAGAGGCATAGGCAGGGGAGTGAAGACATTGTGCTAGGAGATGAACCATAGAGAACTCCAAGAGGAGCAACTAACATGTAGGTGCATTTCTTAAGCAAACCATCTAGTTCTCTTTCCCGGAGATATCACCAAGCTTCCTATCACCCACACTTAGAAATAAAATAAAAGGATCAAATGCCTAAATAATTTAATATCACAATGCCACCTACATATGATGGGGATATGAAGACAATAGAAGACGTACAAGCATGTTTGCTAGGAATGAAGGGAAATTTCAAAATACATGACTATCCTAAGAATATGAAAGATAGAGTCACCTTTTGTAGCTTAAAAGGAAAATCATATATATGGTGGGAAGACTTGAAGAATGTTAGAGGCATTACTGAGAAAGAGTTTACCTGGGAGGATTGAGAAGCTCTTGAAAGAACAATATTTGTCTAAACGATATTATGATAGTAAAGAAAAATAGTTTTATGAACTCAAAATGGGCTAGTTAACTAGTGATGAGTATGTCACAAGGTTTTTGGAACTATTAAGGTATGTACCGCATCTCAAGGATGGGAAAACCAAAGTTAAAAGGTTCATCAATGGGCTGCCTATGGAATTTAGAGATAAAATTGAACTGTTGGAACCCCAAACCTAGAAGGATGCTATCAAGAAATTAGAACACTGATGTGAACAAGAAATGAATAGGCATAATATTAAAAGTAACTAGCAGGCACAAGAAATGTTGGACATAAGAGGAATTGGCCCAAGAAAAACCCAGAAAGGAAAGAGGGGAAACACCTAGCTCAGACAAGATAGTTTCAGCAAAAAACCAATGTTTTTGTTAAGAAAAATGTGTAGAAGTTGTGGTTAGCACAACCCAAGTTTGAAGGTCGAGAACCACTCAAGTGTTAGAATTGTGGTGGGAAAAACCCAGAAAGGAAAGAGGGGAAACAACTAGCTTAGACAAGATAGTTTCAGCGAAAAACCAATGTTGTTAAGAAAAAATGTGCAATAATTGTGGTTAGCACAACCCAAGTTTGAAGGTCGAGAACCACTCAAGTGTTTGAATTGTGGTGGAAGATGTAGAAGCATGTTTGCTAGGAATGAAGGAAAATTTCAAAATACATGACTATCCTGAGAATATGAAAGATAGAGTCACCTTTTGTAGCTTAAAAGGAAAATCATACATATGGTGGGAAGACTTGAAGAATGTTAGAGACATTACTGAGAAAACATTTACCTGGGAGAAGATTGAGAAGCTCTTCAAAGAACATTATTTGTCTGAACAATATTATGATAGTAAAGAAAAATAGTTTTATGAACTCAAAATAGGCCAGTTAACTAGTGATGAATATGTCACAAGGTTTTTGGAACTATTAAGGTATGTACCACATCTCAAGGATGGGAAAAGCAAAGTTAAAAATTTCATCAATGGGCTGCCTATGGAATTTAGAGATAAAATTGAACTATTGGAACCCCAAACCTAGAAGGATGCTATCAAGAAATTAGAACACTGCTATGAACAAGAAACGAATAGGCCTAATATTAAAAGTAACTAGCAGGCCAAAAGAAATGTTGGACATAAGAGGAATGGGCCCAAGAGAAACGAAGAAAGGAAAGAAGGGAAACACCCATCTCAAACAAGATAGTTTTAGCAGAAAACCAATGTTGTTGTTAAGAAAAATGTGCAGCAATTGTGGTTAGCACAACCCAAGTTTGAAGGTCGAGAACCACTCAAGTGTTGGAATTATGGTGGGAATCATAGGAGGAGAGACTATCCACATCAATAAGATGTTTTCCCAAAGATTTACAATTCCCAGGAGGCAAGCATGGTGGGCGAAGTAGCTCAGAGTATGCCAAGAATCTACGTAGCAGTGGAAAACCACTAAGCAGATCACTAGGCATCCATCCTTGAGATGGAAGGTAAGCTACAAGAGAAATTCATTTCTATTTTAATTGACCTAGGTTCTAATTATATCTATGTTTGTCCATATCTTGTTGATAAGTGTGGATTAGGAAACAAATTGCATAAAGAACCTTGGATAGTTCAATTGGAAACTGAGACATTTTGAAGAATCAACCATTGGGAAAAGTCACGTGCATTTAAAATCAGTGGCATTCCCACAACAACCCACCTGAATGTGTTGCCATTGGGTGGCTATGGCATATTACTCGGCATGGATTGGTTTTTCTTACACTAGACCAATGTGGATTTCTATGAAAAATAAATAGAATGCCTGGATGAGAAAGAAACAAAAGGAGTGTTGCAAGGTAGGAAAAATCACATATAAGTGAGGCTAATCACTTCTATGCAAACAAAATAGAATAGAAGAAAAGGATGCACGTTGTTTGTAGTAGAAGTTTCCAAGACTGAGAAATTTGATGAAGAAACAAAGATAAGGAAGTTGAATTGCTTCAAAAGTACCCTGATTTGAAACAATATGTGGATGCTTTTCCAGTGGAGGTTCATGGATTGCCTCCTCATAGAGAGAGAGAGATATTTCTATCAATCTGGTATTTGTAGAAGCACCAACATATAAGGCTCCATATAGGATGAGCACCCCAAAGTTGGTTGAGCTAAAACTGTACTTGAAGGAAATGCTTCACAAGGGTTATAGAAGGCCAAGTGTGTCCCCTTGGGGAGAACTGGTATGATTTGAAAAGAAGAAAGATGGAACCCTTATATTATGCATTGATTACCGACAGTTGAATAATGTGACCATCAATAGCACATATCCATTACCAATGATTGATGATATATATTTGACCAGTTAACGAGAGCAACACTTTTCTCCAAATTTGACTTGAGGTGAGGCTACCATCAAGTAGGAACCAAGGATAACGACATTCATAAGACTACATTAAAAACAAGATATGGGCACTATGAATTCATAGTGGTACCTTTTGGGATTACTAACACCCCTAATACATTCATGTGCCTAACGAATAGAGTGTTACATCATTATTTGGACAATTTCATCATTGTGTTTTTTGATGACATATTGGTTATTAAAAAATGGAAGAAGAGCATGAAAGGCATCTCGCTACAGTGTTACAATTGTTGAGGGAACATAATATCTATGAAAACCTTACAAATTGTGACTTCTTCCAATCACAGATACATTACTTAGGACACATCATCTCCAAGGAAGGCATATTAGCTGACCCTGAAAAGATGAAAGCCATAAGTGAGTGGCCAACTCCAAAGAACATGGATGAGGTTAGATCATTCATGGGAATGGAATGATATTACAAGATATTTGTTCAGAATTTATCCAAAATATGTTATCCCATTACAACCTTGTAGAGAAAAGGGAAAATATTTGAGTGGAATACACAATGTGCAGAAAGAGAAGTTATAATGATTTCTCATCGGTGCGCTAGTGCTAATAATCACAGATCCTGATAAGGGTTTCGTGGATATTCCTTCAAAGAGGGACTCAATGGAGTCTAAATGCGGGAAGGGAAAGTCGTGTGCTATGATTCCAAGATGTTAAATAAGAATGAGGAAACTTATGTGACACATGATTTAGAATTGGATTCCATCATTCATGCCTTAAAAATGTGGACGCATTATCTCCTTGGTAGGACGTTTCTGCTCATGTCAGACCATAGTAGGTTAAAATATTTGTTTGGAAAACTGAAGTTGAATGTTGGGAAAGCAAGATGGTTGGCCACGCACAATGAAATTGAGTTTGAAATTAAGTAGATAAAAGGTAGGGAAAACAAGTTTATTAATGTTTTGAGTAGAAAAGTACAAGTAAATCACTTAGTAATGGTAAGTTCATATGCAATAGGTATGGAAGAAAGAATCAAAAGTGTTGGACAACATGATGAAAAATACCTACAAATGAAAGAAATGTTATGGAAAAGTAGTGAGGATGTAGAATATCACCTCATTGAGGATGGCCTAGTGAGATTCAAAGGAACAATTTATGTGCCTAACAGTGATGAAATGAAAAGAGTAATAATAAAATAGTTTCACATTAAGCTTTATTCAAGCCACCCAGGGTAGACCCTTATATCCATTAAGAAGTGCTATCACTGGCCAAATTTGAAGAAGGACATGGCAGATTTTGTAGCAAAATGCATAGAATACTATCAGGTAGAGGTCAAATGTAAACCTCTTGTAGGATTGTTGCAGCCAATCCCTATTTCGAAATGGAAGTGGGAGGTAATTTCTATGGATTTCACTACATGATTGCCCAAAACATATATTAAACATGATGCAATCATGGTAGTGTTGGATAAGATTAGTAAGATAACTCATTTTGTGGCAGTGAAATCCACCAATTCCTCTAGTGACATAGCAAAAATATTGATGAATGAAACTGTGAGGCTACATGGCATCCCCAAGAAGATTTTGTTAGACATCAATGCTAGATTCACATCCAGGTTTTGGAAGGAACTGTTTCTAGGATTGGGAACAAAATTAGCATTTACTACAACCTATCATCCACAAACAGATGGGTGAACAAAGAGTATCAATCAGATCGTTGAGGACATGTTAAGGACATGTTAAGGATATATGTGATACATTAGCCTAAGAAATGATAAGAATATCTTCCACTTCTAGAATTTGCATAAAATAATGAACACCGACAATCCATAATGGCAAGCCCCTTCAATTCATTGTATGGCGTGAGATGTAACCCTCCTATTAGTTGGAGTGATCGAGTTAACAGGGTCCATGTAGGGCCTGATATGCTTAAGGATATGGAACAACATGTTCAGATCATAAAGAAAAAATTGAAAGTGACACAAGATAGAGAAAAAATCTATGCAGATAAGCATAATATACACAAAGCGTTCCAAGTTGGGGAACCTATTTACATGAAAAATAAACCCAAGAAAAGTTCCTTAAGGATGGGAACATGTTTCAAGTTGGCACCACGATAGTGTGGCAATTATCAATCCTTAAATGGATTAGACTAGTAGCATATAGGCTAGCTTTACCTCCATTAGTTAAAGTTCACGATGCTTTCCATGTTTCTTTAACTAAAATGTATGTACATGACTCTAATTATGTCATTGATTGTTCTGTGACGTGTAATTTCCTATTTGTGGGCAGGGAAGACTTGTTGTCTAAGAACCCATTGGAGAATATTCTACCCAAGATCAGGAATGGTAGCACCATGAATGCCTTAGCTATCTATTAGCATAGTTATGAATCCTTGATGTGGATCTGGAGATCTACCAAACCTCTAAGATAGGCCCATGGTCAAGAAGACTAGCTCAAGGAAGCTTGTGCAATAGTCAAGCTTGTCTTTGGGGCGATCATAGAGATCCCCTTTGGACACTTAATGTAAGGTTGGGTCGAGATCCCTTAGTCAAGCCATGGTAGGGTTTGAGAGGAAGGACTTGTTAGGATGCAAAGGAGTGGAGCCGTAAACTTATAAGGAATGATTTGATATCCTTGTCCCTTTGCAGATCAGAAACCTAATTGGGGAAAGTTCCTATTGGCAGAACTGAATCTCCCCTTACGTGATTAGTCAGGAGTGTGATGACATGGACGGAAAGCCTGGGTAACTCTGAAGCCAAGAATCCCATAATTTATTTTAATTGAGAACTGGGAATTTTGTCAAGTGTTGGAGCAGGAACGGTTTACTGACATAATCCCATGATAGAGATTCAAGCGATGATCGGGAACCCAAAACCTTGGAATCTTGTAAGTTATTTTAATTGACCATATAGAGGTCTGTCAAGTGTTGTAGTAGGAACCATTTCCTGACAAAATTCCGTGACGAAGATTCAAGCAAAGGTTGGGAACCCCAAAGCTAAGAATCCTATAAGTATTTTAATTACAATTCTATGGATAGTCGGGGACCAACGAACTAGGGACCATTAAGAGAGATTGATGGAAAATATTTTTGTTCCCTGAATCTATTAATCAATAAAGTTGTGGGGTTCCAAGGGACAATTAGATCAGAATTATTGGGGCCATGTCTGTTGGCATTATGATTCTGGTATGGCTCTATGATACAGGTGTTGTACTTGATGGCAACTCACTCAAGTGGCAATGGTCTATTCAGGCTCTCAAAATGATTGAAATTAAGAGGCTCGCAGGTGAATGATTCAAAAGGTGCAGACCCGCAGGTTACCCATACAGGAGGTGCGGTCATACCCGCAGGTTACCCGTTCAGTAGGTGTGGACCCTAGTGCACACACTTCAAGGCAGTAAAGCGCGCTCATGTGGGGTTTCTTATGTTTGGCTCATGGTATTTAGCCCGCCGTTCTTAATTCTATGGTTTCGGCCCGTGGTATTGCTTTATATTATTATTATTGAGCCCCATGTTTTTGGGCCCCTTGTATTGGTTATCTATGGTATTGATCCATGATTTTAGGAAGAGCTTGCCTATATAAAGAAAAGGAGATCACTTGGCTATGTATCTTTTGCAAATTGAATATCTTAAGATCTGAAATATTGGGTTATCTTTTTCAAAAGCTTGATCTATAAAAAGTGAAGTTGAAAGCGAATCTATGAAGGGCGATCTCTCGAGCGTATGATTAGATCTGAGCATTTGTGGTACATTGGGGGACTATCATTTCAACCCTAATCAGAGGTACGCAGGTCATTAACGGTGCAAGTGCGTGGGTACGCAGAGAAGAATAAGGAGAAGTGCGTGGGTATGTAGAGAAGAAGAAGGAGAAGTGCGTGGGTACGCAAAGCAAAATAAGGCGAAGTGCATGGGTACGCATAGCAGAAGAAGGCACAGTGCATGGGTACGCAGAGCGACCAAGGTTCAGGTGCGTAGGCACAGGGAAAGTACGCGGCGCTTCAGAAGCCGCAGGTGCGTAGGTACGTGGCGCGACAGCATCTGTGGGTGCATGCCTACAGTAACAGTACGAAGCGTGATCGAAGAAACAGTACGTGGGTACGCGGTACGGCAGAAGGGTCTGTGCAGTTATACGCAGGGGAACAGAAGGTGAAGTGCGTAGGCACACAGACCAGAGAAAGAAAAATTGTGTTGGCTGATTTTTTCTTGTTGATAAGGTGTTCTGGGTTTAGTTTACTGTTACTGTTGATCTGGTTACTGCAGTTGACTGGGTGATTTACTTGTACTTGATGATCTTTTGATGTTTATGGATCCAGTTTGAAAATTTATGAAAAGTGGTCCTTGAAAGAAAAGTAGGGGGTTGTAGCTCCCTTCCAGGAGAGACTGGAAAATGAGAGAAAGTTGCAGCTCTCTGCAGGTTTCAGCCTGCGTACTGGTAAAGGACTGCACCAGTACAAAACCTTTGTAAAAGGAGTTTCTAATTTGAAATAATATAGAGACATATTGCAGCAGGTGGTTTTCACCCACATTGGGTTTCCACCTTACATCTGGTGTTCTTTAATGTGATTATCTTTTTTCTTTGTTCATGTTCATTATTTTATGGTACTGACATGCAAACATAATTCAAAGTCTAAATAAGGAAGATTTATTAAAAGAACTTGATAATACTGATTCACCCCCCCCCCTCTTAGTATTATTTCCAACAATTGGTATCAGAGCGGGTCCTTCTGAAGGAGCTTGATCGCTTGAAGGAAGATCTATCATCATGAGCAACTATGAGACGGAAGCATCGATCAGGCCACCGATTTTTGATAGGACAAACTTCGTATATTGGAAGGTATGAGTTACTGCCTATCTTCAATCTTTGGGTACTGAAGTTTGTGACATCATAGAAATAGGGTATACTTTTCCATCAGCTACTCCTACGGATTCAGCAGAGAACAAGAAATATGAAACAAATGAAAAGGCAGTCAATACTCTTCTAGGATGCCTGTCTCAATCAGAATTTGTGAAAATTATGCAGTATAAATCTGCAAAAGAAATATGGGACAAGATTGTTCTAAGCTATGAAGGAGATGATCAGGTAAAACGTGCAAAGCTTCAAACCCTCAAGATTCAATATGAAAATCTCAAGATGTATAATGATGAAAGTGTGGCTAACTATTTTCTTCGTGTGGATGAGATTGCTAATTGTATGAAAATTTTGGGTGAAGACATAAAAGAGGCTGTTGTGGTTGAAAAAGTTCTAAGATCTTTGTCACCTAGGTTTGAATCTAAACTTTTTGCTATAGAAGAAAAAGAGAATCTACAGCATCTTAAGATGTCACAACTGCATGGAATTCTAAGTTCTTATGAAATGAGGAAAGGAGGTCCATCTGACAAGAGAGAAGCGGCCTTCAAGGCTTCATGCAAAGGCAAAGGAGAGTATTATGAATCAGGACATCGGTCAGAAGAAGAGGAAGAATCAAACTTTGTTCGAAATCTTCAACGGGGTACTGGACGGTTCAGAGGTAAGCTGCCCTTCAAATGCTTTGCTTGTGGAAGAGTAGGTCACTATGCTGCCAAATGTCCTCATAAGGATAAGATCGACAAGGGAAAGGAACCTATTAGATGGAACAAGAAACAGAATGCAAATAAGAAGAGCTACTACACTCATGAAGACAATGACGGTCTATCAAATAGTAATGAAGATGAACGAGGTAATGACTATAAACTTTTGATGGCATTTGAAGATGACGATTACATGGATGCTATAGATGTGGATAGTTTTTATGAAGAAATTTCTAGACTCAAGACATGTATAGAAGAAAAGAATATGATCATTCATACTCTACAATTTCAAATTGATGAAAAGGAAAAATATCTTGAAAAGTTAGAAGGTGAAATTGTTGGTCTTAGAAAAGAGATTGAGAAAACAAAGGCTATTAATCTTAAGTTTGTCAAAGGATCCGAAACTCTGGATGAGATCATCAATGTACAGCGCTCTCCACTAAACAAGACAGGTCTGGGGTATAATGGAGAAACCTCTCATCCACCTCAAAGAGTTATCTTGATGCAGCAAGAAGGAATGAGCAAAAGCTCAATGGAGATCACCAGGTAAAGCAGGGATGAATTACATCAAGAGCAAACAAAGACTATCAGGTGAACCAGGGGCAATCCATCTTAAGGGTGAACAAAAGCTACAACCAGCGACAAGTAAAATCTTCTCAATTTGCTTCAAGAATGGATATCAATAGAAATTAAAATCATGTGGCCAGTAGATTTGATAACCGCAGAAGTTTCTTCAATGGACAATGTTTCTCTTGTCATAACTTTGGTCACAAAGCAACTCAATGTGTTGCATATAAAACAATCATGACTAGAGAAGCTCAAAAACAAAGAAGTATGTCTGGGATTACAAAGAGGACCTATAACAATTTTTCGGCTCTTGCAAATGAAGTTGAATGTTCTATTCGCAATAACTTTGCTCATGAAGATTCTGAATGCAGGAGCAGGTTTCAACAGACAAAGGAACAACCCTCAAACACCAAAACATGGAGAATAAAGGAACCACAAATAGAAAGATGTGGGATAGCCTTTTATGCAGAGGGACAGGAAAATCTATGGTACATCGATAGTGGATGTTCAAAGCATATGATAGGTGATAAAGACAAACTTGAATCATATTCTGCTTTAGAAAAGGGAAAGAAAGTTGCTTTTGGAAATGATACGCCTGCAGCTATAAAAGGAAAAGGCACTGCTCAGTTAAAGGAAAAGGTCAAAGCTGGAAATGTTTTATATGTTGATGCACTGAAGCATAATCTTCTGAGTGTCAGCCAGATGTGTGATCAAGGAACTGAGGTAATATTTAGATCAAATGGATGTCGGGTTCGTGATCTTGATACAGGTGAAATACTGATCAAAGGTAGAATAACTCCAAATAATCTATACATATTTGAAGAAGGACAACAACAATGCTATTTAAGCAAGGACGATGAACACTGGTTATGGCACCGGAGGTTGGGGAATCTAAGCTTTTCACAAATAAGGAAAGCATGCAAATACCAGGCAGTTCGTGGTCTTCCAGATATCAAAATTCTAGACAACACCATATGCAAATCATGTCAGTTTGGAATGCAAACCAGAACTAACTTTCCGGAAAAGGAAGGATCAGCTAGCATGCCTCTTGAGCTAGTCCATGCAGATGTTTGTGGTCCTTTTAGGAAAAGGACATCTCGAGGAGAAGAATACTTGATACTATTCATTGATGATTTCTCAAGGTTTGTTTGGCTAGGTCTTATGAAGCACAAAGATGAAGCATTTGAAAAATTCAAATCTTTCAAAGCCTTGGTTGAAAATGAATCAGGTTACAAAATTAAGAGCCTTAGGTCTGACAGAGGTGGAGAGTTTACCTCAAATGAATTTTTTGATTTTTGTGAAGAACATGGGATAAGAAGGGAATTATCTACAGCTAGAACCCCTCAGCAAAACGGAGTAGTGGAAAGAATGAACAGAACAGTCCAACAAATGGCTCGTGCTATGCTTGATGATTCTGGAACTCCCGCAACTTTCTGGGGTGAAGCTGCATATGCTACGGTCGTTATTCTCAACAAAACAAATGTCTGGGTGAACATCACTCAAACTCCTCATGAGCTATGGTATGGTGAGACGCCTTCGGTAAAGCACTTCAAAATCTTTGGGAGCAAGTGCTATATTAAGAATACTAATGAGCATCTTGGCAAACTTGAACCTAGAGCAGATGAAGGCATTCTTCTTGGTTATTCTCCACACAGCAAAGCATATAAGTGCTACAATAAAAGACTTGGAAGAATTGTTGACAGCATCGATGTAGTAGTTGATGAGAAGGGATACATTCCTAGGCAAGTAAATCATGAAGATATCGAAGAAAATGAAGACTACCCTCAAAGACAGAATGATGATGAAGAAGAAGAACCTCAAGAAGAACCAGAGGAGTAGATAAGGATAGAAGAGAAGAATCCATCTAGATATGTTTAGAAGAATCATCCAGAATCTCATATTTTGGGGCAGAAAGAAGCAGGTGTACAAACAAGAAGAACAATTGCAAAAGCTTCAAGCTATTTGGCTCTACTCTCTTCCACTGAACCACAAAATGTGAAAGAAGCATGCAAGGATGAATGTTGGGTAAAAGCAATGGATGAAGAACTTGAGCAGATCGAAAAGAACAACACTTGGGAGCTGGTTCCTAGACCAAAGGATAAAAATGTTATAGGGACAAAATGGGTCTTCAAAAATAAATTGAACGAAAATGGAGAAGTAATTAGAAACAAGGCCAGACTTGTTTGTAAAGGGTATGCGCAGCAAGAAGGAATAGATTTTGAAGAAAATTTTGCTCCTGTTGCAAGACTTGAGGCCATCTGAATGTTCCTTGCTCTCTCAAGCTTTCAAAAGTTCAAAATATTTCAAATGGACGTGAAATCAGTGTTTCTAAATGGAGACTTAGAAGAAGAAGTATACATTGAGCAGCCAGATGGTTTCATTCTTGGTAATGATCCAAATCTTGTATGCAGACTGAAAAAAAGTGCTTTATGGTCTCAAACAAGCTCCAAAGGCTTGGTACTATCGCTTGGACAAATATCTTCATCAACAAGGTTTTTCAAAAGGATCAACGGATAGCAATCTTTATATAAAAATTGAAAATGAGAAATTGCTAATACTTGTTGCGTATGTAGATGACATTATCTTTGGCAACAATGAAGAAGCTATGAGTCAAAACTTTTCCTTGGTGGTGCAGAAAGAATTCGAAATGTCCTTGCTTGGAGAACTGACATACTTTCTTGGTTTGCAAATCCAAAAAAATGAAGGAGGGATCTTCTTGTCTCAAACCAAGTATCTCAAGCAGATTTTGAAGAAGTATGGCATGGAAGATGCAAAACCTGTATGTACTCCCATTGTAACAGGATGCAACCTCAGTGCAAATGACGAATCAGCAACAGTGCATCAACCAACCTACAGATCTATGATTGGAAGTCTGCTTTATTTGACAGGTACCAGACCAGACATCATGCATGTAGTGGGAATAGTTGGAAGATTTTAGGCAAATCCGAAGGAAACTCATCTTCAGGCAGTGAAGAGAATTTTCAAATATCTTCAAGGGACTCAAAATTATGGCTTATGGTATCCTAGAGATACAGATCTCACACTTCATGCTTATACAGATGCAGATTGTGCCAGAAGCGTGGATAACAGGAAGAACAAAAGTGGTGGTGCATTCTTTATGGGTTCCAGATTAGTATCTTGGTTCAGTAAGAAACAAAGTTCGATTGCCTTGTCTACAGCTGAAGTAGAATATGTTGCTGCTGCATCTTGTTGCACTCAACTTCTTTGGATGATGCAGATCCTGCAGGATTTTCAAATCACTTGTACACCACCTATCTCCATCCTATGTGATAATACAAGTACAATCAGCATTTCAAAGAACCCTGTCATGCATTCAAAGACCAAGCACATACCGATCAAGTATCATTTTCTCCGGGAACAAGTGATTGAACAAAAGGTCAAGTTGGAGTATGTTCCTTCTAAGGAACAAGTTGCTGATATAATCACCAAATCACTGCCCAGGGAGACTTTTGAATACCTCAGGCAAAAGCTGGGGGTTGTTGATGCATCATCTTGTTGTTGAATCTCATATGTTGGGTGTACACGAGGTCTATACACAGTATACGCGTACAGTTGCTGGTTTATGGATTGGTAGTAGATCAATGGCACAGGTGCAGGGGGAGATCTGGTTCATATTCAGGGGGAGCATGTTCTTAGGGGGAGTATAACCCTTTGCCCTTGATGTCAAAGGGGGAGAATGACGTTGAAGACTTTGAGGTTGCCATCAAGTCCAAAGGGGGAGATTGTTGGCATTATGATTCTGGTATGGCTCTATGATACAGGTGTTGTACTTGATGGAAACTCACTCAAGTGGCAATGGTCTGTTCAGGCTCTCAAAATGATGGAAATTAAGAGGCCCGCAGGTGAATGGTTCAAAAGGTGCGGACCCACAAGTTACCCATAGAGGAGGTGGTCATACCCGCAGGTTACCCATTCAGTAGGTGCGGACCCCAGTGCACACACTTCAAGGCAGTAAAGCGTGCTCATGTGGGGTTTCTTATGTTTGGCTTGTGGTATTTAGCCCGCCGTTCTTGATTCTATGGTTTTGGCCTGTGGCATTGCTTTATATTATTATTATTGAGCCCCATGTTTTTAGGCCCCTTGTATTGGTTATCTATGGTATTGATCCATGATTTTAGGAAGAGCTTGCCTATATAAAGCAAAGGAGATCTCTTGGCTAAGTATCTTTTGCAAGTTGAATATCTTAACATCAGAAATATCGGGTTATTGTTCAGTGAAGTTAAAAGCAAATCTATGAAGGATAATCTCTCGAGCGCATGATCAGATCTAAGCATCTGACTATCGGTGGCACACTGGGGGACTGCTAGTTCGGCCCTAATCAGAGGTACGCAGGTGATTAACGATGCAAGTGCATGGGTACGCTGATCAAAAGAAGGCGAAGTGCGTGGGTACGCAGATCAGGAGAAGGCGAAGTGCGTGGGTACGCAGAGCAAAAAAAGGTGCAGTGCGTGGGTATGCAGCGTGATAGAAGTTCAGGTGCGTAGGCACAGTGAAATTACGCGGCCTTTCAGAAGCAGCAAGTGCGTAGGCACACGGCGTGATAGCGTCTGTGGGTGCGTGGCTACTATAGCAGTACGTGGCGCGATAGTATCTAGGGGTGCGTGCCTGCAGTAATAGTACACAGCTTGATCGAAGAAACAGTGCGTGGGTACGCAGTAAGGAAGAAGGGTCTTTGCGGGTATACGCAAGAAAGTAGAAGGAAAAGTGTGTACGGAGGAGACCAAAGAAAGAAAAACTGCGTATCTATCTTAAGATCTTTTGACGGCTTAATTTTTCTTGTTGATAAGGTGTTCTGGGTTTAGTTTACTGTTACTGTTGATCTGGTTACTGCAGTTGACTGGGTGATTTACTTGTACTTGATGATCTCTTGATGTTTATGGATCCAGTTTGAAAATTCATGAAAAGTGGTCCTTGAGAGAAAAGAAGTAGGGGGTTGTAGCTCCCTTCCAGGAGAGACTGGAAAACGAGAGAGAGTTGTAGCTCTCTGCAGGTTGCAGCCTGCGTACTGGTAAAGGACTGCACCAGTACAAAATCTTTGTAAAAGAAGTTTCTAATTTGAAAGAAGATAGAGACATATTGCGGCAAGTGGTTTTCACCCACATTGGGTTTCCACCTTACATCTGGTGTTCTTTGGTGTGACTATCTGTTTTCTTTGTTCATGCTCATTATTTTATGATACTGACATGCAAAAATAATTCAAAATGTAATTAAGGAAGATTTATTAAAAGAACTAGATAATACTGATTCACCCCCCCTCTCAGTATTATTTCCAAGACCACCCCCCTCTAACCCCCCAGTTCACTACGTAGGCTAGTTGTGGAAAGAATATAACAAAACCCAACATTATTTTTTTGTGGATGTTTTTTTCACAATTTTTTCCAATTTTATAACACTAAAAACCTCCATTGTAAACTTCACTGGAAGGTATTTTTCTTGTAGTGTTAACATCCATTGTTACAACATTAGGTTTCCAATCAGATTTAACTATGCTTGTGCTTCTCATTTTGTTTTCTTGATCCCCTAAGTGCTGGTGTAGTTTTTGGTGGCATAAACACCTCTTTGGCTACCCACTTTTAAGCTCTAACAAGAAAGATGAAATGACTTATTGTTACAACATTCATTGTTATAGCATCTTCTTCTCAGTCCATTGTTACCTATATTTGTGCTTCTCAATTTATTTTCTTGATCCCCCAAGTGTTGGTGTAGTGTTGGGTGGTATAAGCACCTCTTGGGTTGCCCATTTTCAAGCTTTGACAAGCAAGATAAAATGGATTGCTACCCCCAAATTTTATTCTCAAGGTGCTACATCTCCTTTAAGGCTACAAATTCAACTTCTTTGATTACATATGATCCATAAAAAGTAGGCCTATGACCTGGCTGTCTCATCAACATGGGATATTGTGAAAATAAATATAAAAGAAAACGATGATGTCTCTAAAACTCAATAATTGTTTCCAACGCAATTCATTAATCAATTTTCAATGTAATTCACTTACAAAAGTAGAACTTTGTCAAGTCGAGTTCAAGGATCATTCGTTAGTCCAAGAGAATTAAAGGATCATAACCATGATGCATTGTTGTAATTCAAATAACCAATTTTCAACCTTCAACTTGTATACAATGGACCAAAAGAAACATTTGTTGAGATCAATGATCTTGATCAACAAAGAGAATAATTGACTATGTTTTCATTATGTTTCAAGCCTAATTCCAAATGGATTCCAACATTATAATTCATCTATAAGAGGTTATTTCATAAGGAAGTGTGATTATTTAGTTGAAACTTGTTGTAACATCTAAAATCCATAGGTTGACCAGTGAATAGAGGTACATCATGCCGAATCTATGAAGTGACCGACGCCATTCATAAATTCCATGGATTATCTTGTTTTTGAATTTGACCCCTAATTACTAGCCCTGGAAAAATATACCTTGAATATGTTCTCAAACTGTTAGGAAAGAAAAAATAATTTGCAACAATCATCTATATGGAAAGTGTTTACCCTGTAGAAGTTGCAATGAACAATCAATTTATAGTTTTGGTGTAGACTTAGCATTCCTATAGGACAACCCTAGGTCACCTCTAAGTCACCTTCCTTGCCTTCATTCTTAGACTAAAGTCAAGTTCTTTTGTCCTCCCACAAGTCAATGACTTTTTTTGACCTTTAAGTCTAAGCCTAGGGTGGAACAATCCTTGTATCTCCAAGAAATTATATATGTGAGCTTCAAACACAACCATTTATCCAAGAAGTAGCATAGAAAAAGGGAAGTTTCCTTTCACCACTTCTTGTAATTAGAGAGTTAGTGCTACCAGTTACAATTTCATTTATGACATTATTGTTGATCCTTCTTCTCCACTTTAAGTTGAATTTAGCCTCATTCTCCATAACCATTTCATCTTCAACACCTCTACTACATCCAGCTACTCAAGTTTGAAAGGAAATATTGACCATCCCTTCACTTGAGTGTGGAAATGTAGTGTATATATAGCACAAAATTTTACAAAATCTTAGCTCAAAGAGTCCCTATATATCCCTTTTTGTTGTTTTTTTTTGTGTGTGTGTGTGTATATATATAATTTTTTTTTTAAGACAATGATAAATTAGTTACAACACCATCTTTTAAGAAAGGCTTCTTTAAATTTATGAAAAATGGTGATACTACTAGGTTGATGGGATCTGAATGGGTGTTACAACATCAACTATTACAATATTTTCAGTGGATTTAACATTGATAGTTGTTATGGCATCTATTGTTACAACATTTGTTGTAATGGTCATTATTTCAATAGTTTCAATAGTAGCTAGTTGTTATAGCATAAGCTTTTACAACATTTTCAATAGTAATGGGTGTTGAACCATTAGTTGTTACAACATTTCTAGCAGATTTACATTGACAGTTGTTATGGAATTTGTTGTTACAACCCCTGCTATTACAACATCCTGTGAAAACCCCACCCATTGTTAAATCATAAAATGCATTGTAAATATTTTTTACAAATATTTGAAATTAAGAAAAAGGTAATAAGTCAAAAGGACATGGATTCTATAGATTGGGAGAAGGATTTCTTTCTTGAGAGGTTAAAGGTTTTCTTGTGAAGAAAATCTAATTTTTTTTGGATAGCCATTAAAAGATGGTTGGTGCATGAATTAATGAACTACTTCTTAAAATTGAATGAAATACAAGGAAGGTGAAAAATCCCATGCACTTGGGAGCCTTCATGAGGAAAAGGGACAAGAAACCAAGAGGGGAACTGTGTAGTGAAAGAAAGTAAGGAAAAAGAAGTAAAGGTGAGCCAACAAAAGAAGGCAAGGCATGGTATTTGAATTTGACATGTTGAAGGAGATAGGAGACATAATTTGAACAACAGAAAAATAGAGAAATCTAGTTCGATCAACAGGTAATGTAGAGTGGCCCACGGGGCTTTGGATTGATGGTGAATGGGTGCGCTGCTAAGGCACTCCTTGCGATAGGTCACCGGTTCAAAATCCCCCCTGGGTACTTAGGTTAGTCTTAACGTAGAAAAAAAAAACAGGTAATGTAGAGCAGGAGAGAAGGGAAGGGGATTAGCTCTATTATGCAACCAACTCACAAAATTGAAGAAACGATAGATCAACAACTTGAGAAATACCCTCTTCGAGGGGGAAACCTCATTTACATCACATAAAAGAGCAATTCTTGGATGATACAAATGATAATACCTCCTTGATATATATAGTATTCTAAGTGGTCACAATATAATCAGAGCCCACATAACAATAACAATTTAAGGGCACAACAATAAGAATAGTGGGATTCTATGGGGCACAACAATAACAACATGGGGGATGCATGGGCGCAAAAATAATAATTAGGGGATACACTAACAATAAAAATAAGGGGAATACACTAGTATTATAGGGACCTGACATGCCCCTCTCCTTCAAAAAAGTGTTTTCCTCAACACTTGAGTAGTTCCAGATGCTTTTGTATAAAATTTACATCGTCCCATGTGGAATATTCAGTAGGTAAGTTCTTCCACTTAATGAGATACTCTAATATTTATCAATTTTGTAGCTATTGTGTTCTTATTTTCATGACTACTTCAGGATCAAATATTATTTTTCCTTCTTCATCAAGTTCTCGCAACACTGTTTAAACTGGGATCTTATCACTAATAACCTTCTTTAAGCATGAAACATGGAAAATTGGGTGTACTCGGGAAGATGTAGGAAGCTCCAATTTGTATCCCATAGTACCAATATTTTGCAACACCTTATAAACACCATAATATTTGGGTGATAATTTAATATCCTTCTTATCTTGCTTGAGGGACATTTGTTTGTATGTTTTTAGCCGTAAAAATAATGAATCACCTACATTAAAAATTCTTTCAGTGTGATGATGATCTGCCTATTGTTTCATTCGATTCTATGTCAGAGTGAGGTTATCCTTTAAGATTTGTAGAATTTCTTGTTGATTCTCAATGTGATATTCCACTTCTTGAACCTATAATTTTCTCTTAAAGATGATGTGATGGATGGTGGATGATATCCATAAGTTGCCATAAATGGGGTCACTTTTTCCGTAGTATGGAAGAAATTGTTATACCACCATTCAACCAAAGGTAACCACTTGACCCAATGTGTTTGTTTATCAAATACAAAGTAATGAAGATATCCTTCCAAACATTTTTTCACTATCTCAGTTTGCTTGTCAGATTGAGGATGAGAAGATGAGTTATGAGCTTATTGAGTACTAAGAAAAGAATATATTTTTATCCAAAAATTTCCAGTGAAAATGCGATCTCTATCACTTACAATAATTTTTGGGTTTCCATGCAGCTTTTGAATTGTTTCCATAATGTAGTAGCAACCATATTGGATTTTAAAAGATGAGATAATGCACAAAAGTCTACATACTTGGTAATTCTATCAACTATCACCATGATAACACTCTTTCCTTCAAAATTGTGTAAACATGTGATAAAATCCATTGAGACCTCCTCCCAACGCTGACTTAGAATGGCTAAAGGTTGTAATAGACATAGGGTCTTAATTGTCTCAACTTTATTTTGTTGGTAAACCAAAAAAATTTCCATAAACTTATGAATATCATATTTACGGCCATCCCAACAAAATTTCTTCTTGAGCCTTTGTTAAGTTTTCAAAAATCATGAGTGCCATACTAAGGGGGAGGTGTGTAATTCCAAAAGAATATTTTGCTTGAGTTGGGAATTATTACAAATATATAAGAGATATTTCTGCCATAATGAATCATTTTTCCATCTAAATGTATCATATGTACCAATATCTTGTTGCAACGTTTGAATGGGTATCCACATATCTTTGTCATTCTTCCATTCATCCCTTTGTTCGATTATCCAATCAAGCTGGATAATATAAATGGAACAAAGTAATGCTTCCACATCCTCATCCTTTCTTGAGAGTGCATCTACAACAACATTTTTCTTCCCTTTTCTGTAGATTATTTCAAAGTCATAACCCAACATCTTTGTGACCCATTTTTTCTACTCTTTTGAAGATAATCTTTGTTTAAAAAAGTGTTTAAGACTATCATGATATGCTTTTACCTTGAAATGTCTTCCCATTAGGTAAGGCCTCCATTGCTTTAGTGCATGTAGTAATTCCAACATTTCCTTCTCATAAATAGGTTTGTGTAAATAATTTCCTTTGATTGGACAACTTGCAAAAGAAATGGTCCTCCTTCTTACATTAAAACAACACCAATTCCATTTCCTAAGGCATCACATTCTAAAATAAAGGGTTTTGTGAAGTCTGGCATAACTAAGGCTGGTGCTCAACACATTTCCTCTTTAAGATGCTCAAAGGCCTTAGTTTCTTCTAGAGTCCAAGAAAATGCATCTTTATTCGGTAATATTGTTAGAGGTTCTTTTATTCTCCCATAATTCTTAACAAATTTATGATAATACCCTATCAACCCAAGAAATCCTCGAATATTCTTTATGGTTGTGGGATTTTTTTATTCCTTAATGGCTTTAATTTCTTTAGGGTCTAGATTAACACCCTCATGAGATAAAATATGACCCAAATATTCTACCTCATGTACTCCAAAGAAACATTTGGAGGTCTTTTCATATAATTGTTGCTTCTCTAATAGTTTGAGCACCTTGTCAAAATGTTGAACATGATCCCTCCAAGACTTCTTGTATATTAGTATATCATCAAAAATACTAACAATTTTTTTCTAAGGAATGGTTTGAAAATGGAATTCATTAAAACTTGAAACGTGAAAGGTGCATTAGTAAGGCCAAAAGGCATGACCAAAAATTCATAATGACCCTCATGAGTTATGAATGTTGTTTTTGGAATGTCTTTAGTATTCATTCTAATTTTATGGTATCCTAACCAAAGATCCAACTTGGTGAAGTAAATTGCTCCACGTAATCCATCCAAAAAATCATCAATGACAAGAATGGGAAATTTATGTTTAACAGTGAGCTTATTGAGCTCCCTATAATCCATACACATAAGCCATGATCCATCCTTCTTGTGAACCAATGCAAATGGAGCAAAGAAAGAACTTTGACTACGTTTAATAGTACCAGCCTCTAGCAATTATGAAACCATACATTAAATTTCACTCTTTTGGGCATAGGGATATCTGTAAGGCTTATCTTTGGAGGCATACTTCCTGGACTCAAATGAATAACATGATCATGGTCACAAATAGGTGGGAGGCCTTTGGTAGTTTCAAATACCTTGGAATGCTTGTCCAAGGCTTTTTGGAGATCTAGAGAAATAGATGATTTCAATGTTTGAACCTATAGTGAGCATAATTATGAAATTACATCCCGTTGTTCTTTCTTCAGAAGTTTTTTCATGCCATTAGAGCTTATTACCTTTCTCGGTTTCCTTGTGATACCCCTTATTTCAACTTTCTTTCCTTCCCAAAAACATTCAAGAATTTTTTTGAAAAGCTATTATCCCCAAAGATTGTAGCCATTGGACTCTTAGTACAACATCAACACCACCCATTGGTATTGAAAGAATTGGAATATTCACTATATATTACCCCATGGTTTGCTTAATATTATGGCACTTTCTAGATAAATTTATAGTTCCTCCATTTGCAATCATCACTTGACACTCTGGTGCTGGATAAACGAAGCAATTCAATTCCTTGACTATCTTACAATGAATAAAATTATGGGTACTACCTGAATCAATCAACACTATTACCTTTTCCTTCTTGATATATCCTTCTATTTTGAGAGTTTGAGGAGTGGTAATTCCTTCCAATGTATTACAAGATATGGTCGGATTCACTTCTTATTTCTATAGGGTTGGTTCCTTGTGTATATCCTCCTCTTTTGATGTTTCTTGTTCCTATTTTTTTTCTCCTCTTCACAATCTATGTAGAATAATTTATTCTCAACACACTTATGACCTTTAGTGTATTTGTTATTACAACTATTACCAAGCCATTTTTCTCTTTTTCCCTCTAATTGTTTTTGGCATCAATCTAGAAGTTTGTGGAAGGCTAGGAGTAGAAACACTTCTATATTTATAGTTGTGAGTGGTAAACTTCCTTGTTTCCATAATTTTTCTTTCAACTTTTCTTGCCACCCTGAATGTATTCTCCAATGAATCAAGTTCCCAAAGGTGAATCTCATGTTGGATGCTATCCTTAAAATTTGCTATGAAGACATCAATCCTATGCTTCTCTGGAATATCAGTTTTCCTTATATTTAATTTTTGGAAGTCCTCAATGTGCTTCACCATTGAACTCGTTTGTTTGAGATTTATCAATTGGCTAAAGAAGGTGTTGCTCTTTGTATCCTCATAATGTGTTATCATTTCCTCCGTAAAAATTGACCAAGTGAAAATTGGTTTACAAGAAAAAAATCCAATATACTATACAAACTAATTGGGTTCTAAATATAAATATGCAATGCGTACCTTTTGTGTGTGTTGCACATCATGGAAATCAAAATATTGCTCCATATGTAGTATCTGTGTTATCAGATCCTTGTCATCAAACTTCCTCATATCAATATTTGTAATGTGGTTGGACTTCAATCCAAACTTAGAGTCTTTTAAATCGTGACTAACATTTCTTTTATTCACATCATGAGTTTCATGGAATACCTTGTTTCCATTAGGAAGCATTTCTTGTAGCAACTTTGTCAAACCTTCCTTCAAACCTTCCATATCTGCTTTCAAACCATCCATATTAGCTTCCATGTTTGCTTTTAATCCATCCTTCAAACCTTCCATGTCTAATTTTAAACTATTATCCAAAACATCCATCTTAGCTTCCATTTCATTTTTGTTTACTCTTTGTGAGAGAGAAATTTGTTGCACTTGGTCGCGTAATTTTGATATATCATGTTGCATTTCTTCCTCCTCTTCATGCCTCATAATAGATATTTCTGGTTTCTTACTAGGTGTGTCTTTTTTTTTCTTCGAGGCATTTGGAATCAAACAATCATATTTGTAATTCATTATGCCCTTTGAATCACTTCAAATTGACTTTTCAAACAAAATTTATGCAAAAATTTTAAAACATACACACCTTTTTCTTGCTTTTTAGGAGCTCAATATTGAAACTATTGTATCTCTATAATTTTGGATCCCTAAGGTATAAAATTTCATCTTTTGGTAGCCCTTTGAGTCTTCCTCCAAATCCCCAAAGTTAGACTGATATTTGATTCTTCAAGCAAGATTTATTCCCAATCTCCCATGATGACCTGATGTTTAGTAGAACGAACTTGTATAGAGTTCCATGTGTCAATTTTTCAACCTTTGGCCCTAAATGATACTAGAAAAACTAAACTTTGTGCACTTTCAGTCACATTTTATGAAATTCAAATTTGATGCTAAGAGATAAAGTTATGATGATCTTGCCTAGGTCACCTATTTGAGATGGAATTCTGGAGCCTATAAAAACCCTAAATTCCTTGGATAATATATTTTAAAATATAGTGAACAAAGGTCTTAAATTCATACATGAAGTTCACCAATATTCTGGCTCCACGCAGTTAAAAATTTAGCATCTGAAGCCTCATAAAAAAATTTTATATAAAAAATTCCAAGATGACTTGTTGGAAGAAGTGAAACCATATAATCCAAAGCTTTGATACCAAATGTTATGCAACCAACTCACAAAATAGAAGAAAGAGAAATCAACGTCTTGATAAATAGCCTCCTCAAAGGGGAACCTCCTTTACATGACATAAATGAACAATTCTTGGATGATAGAAATGATAATACCTCCTTGGTATGTGTAGGATTCTAATCAGTCACAATATAATCAAATCCTACATAGCAATAATAATATAAGGGTACAAAAATAAAAATAGTGTGATTTTATGGGGCACAACAATAAAAATATGGAGGATACATGGGAAGAATAATAACAATAGGGGGATACACTAATGATAAGAATAAGGGGAATACACTAGTATTATAGAGACCTAACAGGCTCTCCGTTTCCCTGGAGGATGTGGGTTGAAACTGACTCTCTAGAGCCCTGTAACATCTTGGGCTCCTAGAAGCTATAAGTTGAGACAAAGTCTCTAAAGCCCTATAACATCTTGGGCCCCTGGAGGCTACGGATTGAGATGTGATACATGGTTCCTTATAATAGCTTGGTTCCCCTAGAGGTTTTGCATTGAGATAGCAGGCTATGGAACCCTGGGCATCTTGGGAAGAGGCTAATCCTGCAATGACATCAAAAGAAGACTTGATTAAATACCTTGGTTACTACATTATTGTTACAGTGGACTTGGAATCCCCAAAAGGGACTGAACCACTCTATATGCACTTGGGGTGAGGCAAGAACCTATGGACTCCTTATGGTGAGAAGATGGAAACGTCAACTGGTGGGATTGAGGAAGAGGCCCTTTGGATTCCCTCTTTCCACTGGCAGCTCATGTTCTAATCCTTTAAGAAAGAACCCCCCCTAGTATCTAAAATTTGGCTCAGGGGTGACAGAAAAAATTAAGTGGGTTATAGTTATCTATGTTTGGGTGGAGATTCCTGGTTCTAGACTTAGTTTCCCTACAATTTTAAAGATAAGTATTTGTTTGTGTTGATTAAATATTAATGAAATAATGATTCATTTCAGATTGAAATTGTTTGGATTGTTTTTGGATTGTAACAACATTGTTAATGGGATGACCATGTGGATGCCTCTCTATACAGAGATAGCTTTATAGTTATGATAAATAAATGCATACATAAAAAATATGTCACACCTCTAAAATGAAAAATGTTGATAAACAAATTGAACTAGTGTATGCATTTGCAATGGAATGAAGTGTTGTGTTAAATTCTCATTACTACATTTTATAATATATACTCTACATGAGAATGTGCAATGTTCTAAACAATAAAATAACTTGAGTCACATTCTTGAACCAGAATCATGTCTTGGGGTAAATGCTCATTCATACTAATTAACAACACATATATAAGTAACACAAAGATTTCATGAAATTCCACACGTAGCGAATGGATCCATAATTATTTGGAATAAAAACTTGGGAAATTGGGTACCAAGATCATTTTTATTAACATAAAATAAGTACATAAGACACTGCTTACTTGACAGGGTCTGTACATATACATGGATATTCCTTCACTGAGCTATAATCCCTTGAACATGTACAAAAGGGATTGATTCAAAGTTAGAAGGGTTGTCCTCCCTTTAAGTGTGGGAATAGTTGAAACACATTGTATGAAATTCAAATCTTATGCTGAGAGAGAAAGTTATGATGATTGTTACACAAAAATATCGTCACCTTGATTATTTGTAGTCAGTATGGGTCTATCATCACTTGTATTGTCCTCCTAAGCAAGTCTCGGACCTCAGCTCTTCAAAATAAGCTTTGGAAATGAGAGAAAGACATCAAAAAACAATGTAACTCTGGTTCCGCACTTTCTCTCACTTTTTCCTGTGGGCCCGCACCCTTTGTTTATATTACCTGCGTACTTATACGCTCTGTCTGTAAAGGGGAGGGTGTGTACCCCTGTGAAAGTCAAAAGGCGCAATTTTTATCTTAACAAACTCACTTTGGG